>PVHX01010515.1:0-69618 GCA_004024805.1 Geosciurus inauris
ACGTAAGAGAAATAGAGAAACACTGGACGCGACATGGGGGAGGCGGGGGGCAGGAAAGGGGAATGGGTATAGTAAAGATGGTTGATAAAAAAAAATATATATATATATATACACACACACACACACACTGTTCATTAAAAGTGCATATAAAGGTGTTTAATATGAAGAATGTAATCTGCTTATAATTTTGTGCAAAGTTAGAAAAATTATGATTGTAACAATTTTTTTTCTATTTGCCTCAACAAATGTTTTCAGTGAACAGTGTGTACAGCTTCTGAAAATGTTTTTTTCTGTTATGTTTGATAACATGTATTAAAATGCAACTTTTGAGAAAAAAAAAAAAAGAAGACTAATGGAATAGAAGACAGAGATAAACCCACATACCTACAGCCATCCAATACTTGAAAAAAATGCCAAAAATGTATGTTGGAGAAAAGACAGCCTTTTAACAAATGGTGCTGGGAAAACTGGACATCTGTATGTAGAAAAATGAAATTAGATCCCTATCTTTCATTCTGCACAAAAATCAAATCAAAATGGATCAAAGACTTAGGAATTAGACTAAAAACCTTAAAACTGCTCAAAGAAAATAGGGTCCATACCTCAACGCATAGGTGGAGGCACCAATTCCTCAACAAGACCCCTAAAGGTCAAGAAATAAAACCAAGAATCATGCCAGGCTCTGTGGCACACAGTGGCACACACCAGTGGCTGGGGAGGCTAAGACCGGAGGATCGCAAGTTGCTGAGCAACTCAGTGAGACCCTGTCTCTAAATAAAATACAAAATAGGGTTGGGGATGTGGCTCAGTAGTTGAGTGCCCCTCAGTTCAATCCCTAGTACAAAAAAAACAAAAAACAAACAAAAAACCAAGAATCAATAACTGGCATACCATCAAATTAAAAAGTTTCTTTCTACACAGCAAAAGGAAATGATTAAGAGTAGGAAGAAAGAGCCAAAAAACTCAACGCCAAAAAACCCACAATTAATAAATGTGGCAAAGAACCAAACAGATATACCTCAAAAGAAGAAACATAAATGGCCAACAAATATATGAAAAAATGTTCAACATCTTTAGCAATCAGGGAAATACAAATCAAAACTGCTCTAAGATTTCATCTCACTTCAATCAGAATGGTAATTATCAAGAATATGAGTAATATATGCTGGTGAGGATGTGGAGAAAAAGGTACACTCATATATTGTTAGTGGGACTGCAAATTAGTACAACCACTTTGAAAAGCAGTTTTTGAGATTTGAGGAATCTCAAAAAACTAGGAATGAAACCACCATATGACCCCTATCTCACTCCTCAGTATTTGTTCAAAATAACTAAAATCAGCATACTATAGTGATACAGCCACTACAATGTTTATAGTAGCACAATTTACAATAGCCAAATTATGGAACCAATCTAGATGCCTGTCAATAGATCAATGGATCAATAAAATGTGGCATATATATACACAATGGAATTTTACTCAGTCATAAAGAAGAATGAAATAATGGCTTTTGCAGGTAAATGGATGGAAATGGAGAAAATCATGCTAAGTGAAATAAAGCCAGACTCAGAAAATCAAGGGTCAAATATTTTCTACTATATGTGGAAGCAAGAGCAAAATAAGGGAAAGAAGGCAGTAGCAGAGGAAAATGGATATCATAAAGAAAATGTACCAAAGGGAATTTCACCTTTATGTATATGTAGAAAGTACCAATTAAAAAATAAAGAAGTGAAAGGGAGATCAGTAAAGGAGGGAGAAAAGTGGAAGGAGGGGAGGAAAATAGAGCAGAGGTGGGGATTGAAATCAAATTCCTTATATGTATACTTTTGTCAAAATGAACCCAAATACTATGTAGAATTATAATGCTCTATTTTAAAAAAAAGGAAAAAAAAGCAGGAAAAATGGAAAATTAGGATGCTACTGTATTAAACAAGGTTAAGAGATTGTAGTGGCTACCAGGGTAGTAGCAGCAGAAATGGTAAGAGATGGTTAGATTCTTGATATTTGTTGAGGGTAATCAAGATTTGTTGATGGATGGGTCACACTTGAGGTATGAGAAAAAGAGAGAAAAACTACCTCTCATATTTTTGGCCTAAGTAACTGGGTGGATACTAAATTGAGATGAGGAGGCAGTAAGAGGTACAGCTTTGGAGGGGATGATAAATAAGGCTCTGTTTTGGAGAGGTTAAGTTTAGATTCTTATCAGATATCCAAATGGAAATGTGGAGCTGGTCATTGAATATATGAGTCTAAATCTAGCTGAAGATATAAACTTGGGAATTATCACATAAATGATATGAAACTGAATAAGGTAAGAAGTGAGAAATAAAGAAGTTTATGGGTTTGGGGCTGTGGCTCAGTTATAGAGCAGTCACCTAGCACAGGTGAGGCACTGGGTTTGATATTTAGCACCACATAAAAATAAATAAATAAAAATGAAGTTATTGTGTCTGCCTACAACTAAAAAAATATTTTAAAAAAGAGATTGAGGGATCAAGTCTTTCTGATGTTTGGAAAGCTGAAGAGGAACTAGCATGAAAGACCAAGGAGCTATAAGTGAAATAAAAAATTTGGAGTTCTTTTGTATGAACAGGCAGAAACTCTTATCTTTCTTGTTTGCCAACAAATTCCTTGTATTTAGTTGAGCAGCTGTACAAACTAAGTACAGGTTGAATACTGCTTATCCAAATTGGTTGGAATTGGAAGTAATAAGGATTTTAGATTTGGAATATTTGTACATATATAATGAGATATTTTGGGGTTGAGACCCAAGTTTAAATTAAAAAATTCATTTATGTTTTACGTACACCTTATATACATAACCTGAAAGTAAACATAAAATTCACTTCTTTTCTTTTTTTGGCACTAAAGATTGAACCTAAGGGCACTTCACCACTGAGCCATATCCCCAGCGTTTTTATTTCTTATTTTTTTAAATATTGAGACAGGTTCTCACTAAGTTGCTTAGGGCCTTGCTAAGTTGCTGAGGCTGGCCATGAACTTGCAATCCTACCACCTCAGCCTCCCAAGCTGCTGAGATTACAGGCGTGTACCACCATGTCTGGCTTCATTTATGTTTCATATACATGTTACACACAGAGCCTGAAGGCAAATAACTTTGTGCATGAAACAAAAATCTGTTTATGCTGAAATATCAGAACGCAAAGGTGTACAAGAATTGCCAGCTAATGCCAGAGGCATTCAGCTAATGCCAGAAAGGCTGTGTGGTTACAGCCTTTCTTAGCCTACTTTGCAGCTAGGTAATCCCATGTGACTAAGATTTGGAATGACAGCAGAAGCGATGTATGCACGTTTTCATAACAAAGTTCTTTGCCCTCCATCTTCCTGCTAGCTGAAAAATGGTGAACTATTGGAGCAGTTGCTCAAGATATAGATGAAAGCCACATCTTGGGAATTCTGAATTGCCCTGCTAGCCTGAAAATCCTGTGGGGTAGAGATGTCTACTTGCTTTGGCTTTTGTGAGAAATAAACTTGTAAGGATCTGTATTTTTAAGTCCTTTTACAACTGTAGCTGGCTATTAACAAAAGGAAACTGTAGGTCATTGAAAAAAGAATTTTTGTCTATTTTGTTCACTGCTATATCTCTTGTACATATCAAGCATTCAGAAATATGCACTGAGCAGGGCACAGTGGCACATGCCTATAATCCCGGATACTACGGAATCTGAGGCAGGAGAAACACAAGTTCAAGGTTAGCCAAGGCAACTGTCTCAAAATTTTGAAAACTCTATCTTAAAATGAATAATAAAAATGGTAGAGTATACCTGAGTTCAATCTCCAGTACTACCAAAAAAAAGGAAAAAAAATTGATTGAATATGTGAATGAATTAATATGGTATTAGACTTATTAACAGCAATACAATATCAAGAAAGCAATCTAATGAACAAAAATTCAACACAGGAGGGAGGTGAAGGGAATTTCTAGGATGATAAAGTAAGTTTTAAGATGATTGGATCACAGGCTGCGACAGGAACCAGTCCAGACTGGAGAATGCCAAGAAGGTGGTTTCCAGGTGGAAAAAGAGAAGGGGAGAGAGCTGGGAGCGGTGGTGCAGGCCTGTAATCCCAGTACTTTGGGAGGCTGAAAAAGGAGAATTGTGAGTTCAAAGGCAGCCTCAGCAATGGCGAGGTGCTAAGCAACTCAGTGAGACCCTGTCTCTACATAAAACACAAAACAGGGCTGGGGATGTAGTTCAGTGGTCTAGTGCCCCTGAGTTCAATCCCTGGTACCAAAAAAAAGAGAGAGAGAGAGAAGGGAAGGGGAGGGGAAGAGAAGAGAAAACCCTGATAGAGGTTTTCTAATTGGCTTGATCTTATGAAAATCTCTTATAATAAAAAGGGCATGGGAAGACCAAGCAATATGTCTTAAACAAATTTATGCTTTAATGAGGAAATTCTTAACTCCACACAATAGAAGTGTATAAAAAAGAAAATATGGGGCTGGGATTGTGGCTCAGCGGTAGAGCATTTGCCTTGCATGCGTAAGACACTGGGCTCGATCCTCAGCACCACGTAAAAATTAATAAATGGAATAAAAATATTGTGTCCATCTACAACTAAAAAAATATTTAAAAAAAGAAAATATAATAAACACCATTTGATCTAATAATGAATAATATTTGCCCAAATGTGGTAAGTACAGGCAAAGCAGAACATGAAATCCTCATTATTATAACAGGAAATCAGTAAACATTATGTAAAATTAATGATTCAAAAGAGGAAGCAATATAAAAACATCATTTAGAAATGAGGAAGTACCAATGAGGAACAAGAAAAGGGGTAAGGAGACATGGGACAGGGAGCTTCTGTTAATTTCATTTTAAATGTTTAAGTAGTTTGCACTGGTTGCTGTCTCAGCCTCTGACCCAGAGCCACTGAAAAAAGTAAACTTTTCTCATAAGACAGGAATTCCTGCTACTGTCTAAATTATATACATTTTACTATGTTAGAAGCAGAGGTTCTCCAGATTGAGAGAATTATTCCCAAAGTTACTGTGTTCCTTTTTGGGTTATTTTTTCTTAAATAAATAATCACAGAAAGTTAACAGCATTTCAATAATAAATTTATGAAATCATTTAGAATGATAGAATGGTGTTTTCCTTAAAATATTGCTCTAACTAAATCAGAAGTGAAGAAATAAATCATTTAAGGCTAGCCTGAGAACTTAATAAACATTTAGTATATCCTTTGGTATCTGGGACTGGTTCTAGGATACCCCACAGATACAAGAATCCACAGATGCTTAAATCTCTGACCATGCATAATAATGTTATATAATGCTATGTATTATCATGTTAACCTACATATATTTTGCAACTTTAAATCCTCTCTAGATTATTATTATTTTTTGAGATGGGGTCACACATGCTAGGCAAGTGCTTTACCACTGAGCTGCAACCCAGTCTTTTTTTTCTCAAATTTTGAGACAGGTTATCATTAATTGTCCAGGCTGACTGAATTTGCAATCCGCCTGCCTCAGCCTCCTGGGTAGCTGGGATTACAGGTGTGTGCCGCCATGCCCAGCTCTAGATTACTTATAATATCTACTACAGTAGAAATACTATGTAAATAGTTATACTGTATTGTTTAGGGAATATTGACAATGAAAAAAAAATCTGTGTTCACTACAGATGCAAGCACTGTAGGCATAACTACCTTTCCAATTTGTGGCTGGCTGAATCCATGGGTATGGAAACCCCATTTATAAAGGGCTGAGTATTATTCCTACAGAAAAATGAACTGGAAGGGGTAGGGAAGAAGATAGGCAACTGATATGAAATAATTGTTCCTCTGTGCTAAGCAATGTATTAGGTGTTCTAAATAGTTATTTCATTTGATCCCCAAAAGTTTGAAGATAGTAAATAATTTGTTCAAGGTCACACAGTCCCTTGAACACAGACAGGTCATAACATGATTTTAAAAACTATAGCAAAATTTAAATAGTACATAGTTATAAGCAAATAATTCAATTTATTTATAAAACATTCTTTCAGGCTAGGAATATAGCTCATCAGTAGAGGGTGTGTCCAGAATGGACTGTGCTCAATCTCTAGCACCACAGAAATAAAAAAATAAAGAGGAAAGAGGAATGGGGAGAAGGGAAGAGGGGAAAAAGGGAGGAATTTTTCTTATTCTTTCCATGTTGCTAAGCCCCAAAATGTTTAAATACAAATTTGGTCAACTAGATTATTACTATTATAGTAATTTCATTAGAATCAACTAATAGTCATACTTACTTGAATGTGGCAAGAGCACTGTAGCAAAGATGCTATTGCTACCTATTGGAATGAGAAAAATTAATTTGAAAAGATAGGTAACATATATGGTTTTATTTTTTAAATGTCAGCATAAAGTAACATGTAATATACACATAGCACATCACCACCTTTCAATGTGTCAGTTTTTTTAAAAAAATGAAAGTAAGTACTCCTTGTACCTAGAATGTTTCTTTCTTAGCATAAATTGTTCCCTTTCTATCACAGTCCCTTTCAATTTTCCTCACTGAACTTAGGTACTTACTTTCTAATTCATTGTCTGTTGCTCCCTTTCAAGTGGTAGTGGGGCCCTAAAAGTACTAAATCTTTGTTGAATGAATGAATCAGAAAATAACATGCATAAACAATGCACCAATGTGATAATCACTATTTTCACATTTAGATGCCACTTTTCACAATTAATTGTTTGCAAAGGGTTCTATAGTTTGTTAATTAAAATGATAAGAATAATTATCTGAAACAAATTCCTTTTTTACCAGTTGGTTTGTATCAAATACTTACCACAGGAACTACTGAGATCCATATCTGAAAAAACACTATGTTCTGAAGAAGCAGACACCGGTGGAGTAGATGGTGTATTTGGAGAGGTTGGTGCTGACACTGTTGATTCAAGTTCAGTTTCAGCAACTCGACTAAAGCTTATCTTATAAGGTTCTCTTTCTAATGGTGTTGGATGACCTCGTAAAGTGCCTGAGGTAGAGCCATGCCGGCCTGAATTAGGTCTTATTCCAGGAGATTTTAAAGAGTAGGTTGATTTCCTAGGCTAGGAAAAGTAAACACAATTAATATCATTTATTTTGTTTTTATGACAGAACTATATTATTAATTAATTAGCTCTCAAGGAGCCAGTTAATTAATTCTCAAGGAACAAGTTAAAAAAAGAGTGCAACAAAATCCCAATCTGTAGGGGCAGTTTGTGGCATTCTAGTAGTAAATCTTCTGGATTTAACTGGATGAATTTTAAAATGGAACTGAATATAAGTAAATCTCTTTTAATAACTATAGAAATAAAATGCTTGAAAATTTGTGTAAAAACAATTTTTGCTCCTAAAACACTTGTATCTAACCTTTTCTTTCAAATAATTTATATCAATTTAAAAACATTTACTGGGAACATGATTATATAACATACTATGCTATGCGCTTCATTTAAAAAAAAATCCCCCTTTCCCCTTTTCTTACAATAAATGTTCAACCTCTACAACAGTGCTTTAAAGAAGTCTTTGGAGAAGAGTGCAATCATTGTTCCCTACCCTAATCTCTGTCTCATTTTTAAAACTCTGGCAGTGTTAACTTTATGAAAAAACACAGAACTCAGATTCAGAAATTTGAGTTGGAGTCAGTTGCTGTGGTGAATGAATGCCTATAATCTCAGCTACTCAGGAGATTGAGGTGGAGGATTGCCAAGTTTGAGGCCAGTCTGGTGTTGTGATTTGGATATGTGGTATCCCCTAAAAGTTGATGTGTGAGATAATGCAGAAATGTTGAGGGGTAAAATGATCAGATTATGAGAGCTATAACATCATCAGTGGATTAATCCACCTGAATGAATTCACTGAGTGGTAGCTATGGGTAGCTAGGGTGTGGAGGAAGTGTAACTCTGGGAGCTGTGCCTTTGTGTTTAGATTTTGACCCTGGTGAGGAAGAATGCTTCTGCTTCCTGGTTTCCACATCTTGAGCTGCTTCACCTCTTCCAGACCCTTCTGCTTCTGACTGATGTTCTGCCTCACCTCAGGCCCAGAGCTAGAGGTCCACTGACCATGGACTGAACTTCTAAAACCATGAGCCAAAATAAACTTTTTCTTCTTGAAGTTGTTCTTGTTGGTCACAGTGATGAAAAGGTGACTAAAACACTGTGCAACTTAGAGATCTTGTCTCTAATATTTTAAAAAAAAAAAAAAAAAAAAAAAAAGACTGGGGATATTGCTTGATGGTAGAGCCCTTGCCTTCCATGCATGAGGCCCTGGGATGGGCCTGTCTTGCCTACCAAAAAAGTTGAGTTAAAATCTCAACTGTGCCAATAATTAGCTATTTGGTCTTGCAAAAGTTATTTAATCTCTCTGGGCCTCATTTTTTTCATTTATAAAGTAAGGATAATCTCTATCACACAACTGATGTGAAAATGAGATAGCATGCAACTACCTAGTTTACTGCTTTGCCAAAGCTGGTCTGTTTATAAGTGTTTTTACTTTTTTTTCCAAATCTTGCTTCACTTTCGGCTACTTAGAATTAGACTTCCATTATTTCTGTTGCCACTGCAAACCTGTGGAATAATTAGAAAGTATAGAAGCAATTCCTAGTATGAAAGATGGACCATGAAGCCCTAATGGCAAGAGCCAATGGTCAAGCCGAAAAAACTATGATACTTTTGCTTACTCCTTCCCAGGTCTTTTCACTTCCTTTGTTCCATTCAGCTACCTGTTAGGCTTTCATATTCTCATAACTGTTCATCTTATACTAGGTAGGATCAAAAATGAATAGACAGATAAGTGGTACTAAGACAAAGGATACATCAGATTTTATTTAAAAAATGATATCTTCCCTTACAGTATACATAATTTTAGAAATAGTATAGTACTATAAAACAAAACATCTAAAAATAGCTATTGATTACAATTTTAAGGGAATAGGTTGTTAAATATTGAAAATAATACTATCCTTAAAAACAGAAAAGTTTTCCAACATTATTATGGACTTACAAATCGAGGAGGCTGTTTGCAGTTTCGAGGTTCGATTTCTAGTGACTTGTTGAACAAATAATCTGTAAACTCTTTTTCAGATGAACTTCCCATGGGGTTAAGGTTTTCAAAGAACCTCTGGAATTAAAGAAATACTCCTAAATATATACATTAGATCTTATTACACTCACATTTTTAATGATTATTTACTTCATCATTTTAAAACTAAAAAATTAAGAAATTAAGAGATCACAATGTCTGGAAATGTTACAAAGACTGTTTATTCCAGTCACTCTACTTTTTAATAAGACTGCATAATCTCTATGGAAGTTGTATTCTAGTCAAACAGTAAGATCATAAGATGAACAGATTTTTAATTATCATCATTTTAATGGCTCAGTAGTTATCACTTATCCCTTAGCATTCCTACTAATTAAAACATAATAACTACGAGTAAGCTACCACAAGTGTTTATAACCAAAATTATAGTCAAAAAACCACAACAGAATTTTGATAATCAGAAAGATCTATTCAAAAGTAATCTCAAGAGCAATTATAAATTATAAACTTTATAAAAAATACAAAAGTATTTATCAAGAATATTTATCAAAAAACATTTACCAAAATATCTTGCAAGTGAAAATTTAAGTAACTAAGTAGGAAATTTACATACTTTAGCTAAGTGCTCCCCTCAAAAAAAAAAAAAACATAAAAAAGAAAAAGTAATCTCACTAACTAGAAACCACCTTGTTTATATTTTACCATATTTTCTAATGTTTTATTATGTGTGATCATATATACCTAAAAAGATATACAGAAACTTTTTTCTGCAAAATTGAGATAACATTATGTTTATTTTTAATCTTTTTTAAAGTTTATAGTCAAGTTGTTCCCATGTGGTTTACTTATCTTAGGAAGTACAAATGTTAACTATGACATTTTATCAGCTACGTTCCAAAATTCATTTCACTAATCCTCATATAGGTAGTTATCCAGATAAAAGCCTTTTAATTCTTTGCTATAATAATTATTAGCTCCTTGTGCATATATTTTCTACATAATTCTTATGATTATCTTTGAAGAATCCTTAGAAGTAAGTTTCTGAATTTAGCTTTATTTCATTTTTAAGTGGTTTAGAACCAAATAAAAGATAGTTACTGGGTTTGGTTTTAGCAGGAGGCAAAATGAACTTTAAAATTTCTAGTATGAAATTTTTTGTTTTTTAGGCATTCTGCCAATTTCAAGAAAACTATATCACTCCTCTAACAGAAACAATTTGTTTTTATATTCAAGTTAGCTACCTTTTTTAAAAAATGTTTTTGTTAGTTATAGATGGACATAATACTTTTATTTTATTTATTTTTTTATGTGATGCTGAGAATTGAACCCAGTGCCACACACATGCAAGGCAAGTGCTCTACCATTGAGCCATATCCCCAGCCCTCAAGTTAGCTAACTTAAATCACATAAGCCAATGGTAAGTTAAGAACTTTTAGAAAGCTGTATTTTTCATTTTTCTCATTCTTTGCTCTAATTTCAAAATATTATTTAGTTTGGTTAACTTTGGCTTAATAAAATGTATAGCTTAGTTTGTCTATATTTTAAATGTACTTTGACTCATCATAAAGAAGGCATCTCTCTTCCCCAAGATGTTTTAAACAACTGTAAGAAACTTAGACCAGAACACAAAACTTATTAGCAGATATGCTACTGAGATACAGAGGCTTAAGGTACTATTTCAAGCATACCCAACTACAATGTAACATTACTTTTGTGGGAAAATATACTATGGACTCTAATCTGACCTTAAGAATACATTTTCTCAGCCTTGTGAAGCTCCACATCAGAGAGGGTGGGCCTCATGAAATAGGCAACAAAAATTACTATTTATTTTAAAACAGTTATCTGTCTGCATTTTCATAAATGGTAAGCACTAGGTCATTCTTTCTTAGGACTGTAGGGTATTTGAACTGGGAACAAAGAAGAGTAACTATCTCATAATTTAGGAGGGTAGGAATGATAGTGGCTATTTTCACTCAATATGCCCAACCTGTAGACTCTATTTAAGAGTGTAGCACAATTTTTAATATGACAAGTGAAATTATTAAGGTTGACAGCTATAATATGTTCTCAATTTCAAATACATATGATACACTAAAATTCATTTAATATAAACATGGTATCATAATTTATTCTAATTTAGATGGCATCCCACATTTTTTTTTTCCTGTTAGGAAACAAGTACAATCCTACTTTCTTGGGACAAAAATTTCAATGAAGACAGAAAATGGCAACAGGCCACTTGACAGACATACTGGCAGAGTTAAAAATAAAATAATACATTCCCTTAATGCTCAATTTAAAATGAGACAGAGCCTCAGAATACACCAAGCATAATGTTTCTAAGGGGGTTCATTATCAGATTTCCACTACTAAAATATTAGCAAAATGCATGTTCCCAGTGAACTGAAGTATACAAGCAGAAAAGGCAGAAGATGCACACTTATGGTATCACAGTATCCTTACACACCATTGTCAAAATAGAAGATCAAGTGATAGAATGTTAAAGTCCTTTTTCTGCTATGCATATATACCACTCTTCCAACTCTTCCCCTACTTAAGTTCAGTGATCTTCTGAAGAGATGAATTATTTACTGTTCTACTGCTCACATAAAAAATCTTAAATGGTTATCCATCAATGATGGCATGCACCACATAATGATATTTAGACAAAAAATGGACTGTGGATTTTCTTTTTACTACATGGACCTCAGAAAAGCTTCTTCTGTTCTATTTTACCATTCACTTTTTTGAAAGTGTTTTTTAAACTCAACAGAAAAGTGATATTTTCAAGAGAAAGTACTTTATATTAATAACTGCAGATAGTGTAGATAACTAATATTTAACACTGTTAACTACCAATTATTATCTCTTATTATTTACAAAGCAAAATAAACAGTGATACGTGATTATGATATCTCTTATTATCACACAGGACTTAACATGTTCCCTTTTTAAAGACAAAGAAAGAAAATATTTACCCTCATTTCTGGTTCTATCCGTAAACAGTAAGGCTGATTCTGATACTGTTGAATTTCTCCAGTAATTTCAGCCACTTTCCTCCTCTTACTGAAATTGATTAAATCTTTCCCTTTCTTTTTTAAAAAATCATTATTCCCTTCTTCAGTCTTCAGAATATTTGTTAAATATATTCCTAGTGAAAAATATTTAAAGAAAATTTGTTTTAAAATTGGTCATTTAATCAATCATTTGGGAAAACAACCTAGTAAAACTGAAAGACTTATTAGCAATTCCACTTCAAAATGCTGATAAGGCAAGGCTCTGACAGAATTTATGATTATGATTAATTCTCTACTAAAATTTTTTAATATAGAAAAAGTTTAAAATAAAAAGAAAATAAAGGCTTCTAGTCTAATAAATAGCAAATTAAACTTTCCTAAACCTTGTTTACAAAGTCTAAATTACAAGTTTTAAATCTAACCAAAATTTTTAATGTTTGACTTTAAATATTTATTGTCAATAACCTTTAAGTGATCATCAATATTATAAGCACTGTTGATTAATAACAGTTCTGACTTAAACTGTTTTCTCAGAGCCCATAATTTAATCTTTCACAATAAAAACTTTAATCTCCTTTTCATGTATAATTACTGACTTATATAAATCAGTGGTTATCAATTGATAATTTTGTTCCTCAGGGTGTATTGGAAATGTCTGGAGACATTTCTGGTTATCATTATGTGGGTGTTACCAGCATATAGTGAATAGGAATCTAGGAGGCTGCTAAACATCCTACAAAGCACATGACATTTACTCATTTATTTGATTCAAATGTCAATAGTGCTGAGGTTGGAAAACCTTGATTTAAATAAATTACGCAATGTCAACAGTTTAGTCATGCACCATATAATGAAATTTAGATAAAAAATGAACTGCATATACAAAAGTCGAGCTATAAGGCTAGAATGGAGAGCCTAGGAGTATAACCCAGTGATAAGAACATGTAATTAACATGTGAGAGGCCTCGGATTCAATCACCAGCGTGTGTGTGCGTGCATACACACACACACACACTTACACAAAGTCTAGAATGAAGCTGAAAAACTGTTTTAACATTATAGTACAATGTATTACTCAAGTGTTTGTGGTGATGCTGGTGTACGCAAACCTACTGTTGCTGCCCATCATATTAAAGTATAGCATATAAAACACCACATATATGACAGTGGTCCCATAAGACTATAATAGAACTGAAAAATTTTCATTGCCTAGTGATATAGCTGTAATGATGACAAAATAATACATTATTCAAGTGTCTGCGTAAACAGACCTGTCAGAAAAAAGTATAGAATGTTTGATTATGAACAGTGCTTAATACTTGATAATAGTAATAAATGACTATGTTCCTGGTTTATGCATTTACTATACTACACTTTTTATTATTAGAGTGTATTCCTACTTAAAACAAAACGTTTACTACAAAACAGTATTCTATATTATGCCATAAGCAGCCTCGTATGTATCATCTATGTTGAATGCATCAAGAGGCCACATTCAAGGCAGATGCGCACACCTGAAGTCCCAGCTATTCAGAGGCTGAAGCAAGAGGATTGCTTGACCCAGGAATTTGAGACCTGCCTGGGAAACAGCAAGACCCCATTGCAAAACAAAACAAAACAACAAAAAACCAATTAGGCACCACTGACTTAAACCACCTACATTTGTGAGTACACTGTACAACAGAATTGCCTACTGATGCATTCCTCAGAACATGTCCCTGTCTTAATGCGTGACTGTATTTAAGAAAAGTTCACTTTATAAAACTTTTCCTAATATATAACAATGTTTTAATGCTGAGTTTATTTTTTATTAATGCATTAAAATTATACATAATTGTGAAATTAGTTGTTATATATTTGTACATGCACAATATAATAATACAATTTGGTCAAAGTTGTTCTGAGTTTTAAAAAGCCACTTAAAAGCCTTTAATAAAGAGAAAATGAACACTGTAGATATGACATAAATAGGTAAAAACAATAGTTACCACTTTCTGAGTGCCTGTTCTGATAGAATTTGTATTAAGTAGTACAGATAAAATATTTTTAATTCTTACAACTCCATGAGGTAATTATTATAACCTGAATTTTACAAAGAAATAGTAGAGTTTTAAGTTTTATTTATCAAAACAGACAGCTGATGAAAATAGACAAGGTAATATAAAATAAGAACAACTGACCTCCAAAGACTGGCCACTTTGGACTATAACACATTCACACTCTCAAAATGCAATATTCATCTTTAGTAACTTACCAAAAAAAGGCACACAAGGTGGATTGATTGATTTTAGTTTTACTAGGTATTTTTTAAAGTGATCTTGACTTAATTCTACAGCTTCATCCAAAATTCTCCGTTTTCTTTCCTGTAATGCCTTAAAAACACATAAAATGAGCATAATTTTTTGTTTATAATTCAATCATATTTATGGATACAGAACTTTAGATCTATAAAATTTTGCAAACATTTGAAAAATATTTTTTAAAATTAAGAGATGAGTGGTAATCCTTTGGGCATTTGCCTAAAATTATTTCTCCTCTTTTTATCCATAATATAAAATCTAAAACCTTAAGTTTTTCTAATAGAAATTAGAAGATTAAGCAAGTTAAAAATTTCATCCTCAGGACCTTGATAGTCATAATTTTGATTAGTCAGAGTTTCAAGTCATAGGTGTAGGAAAAGACAATCTTAATTGTTCTGCATTTAAGTATTTGTCCACTGAAAGGTCTTTTGGGGATAAAGGTAGTTTTGGTGAGGAGTTGACAGCAGGAGGGTAAAAAAACATGAACAAATTTAGTGAATGGAATAAACATAGGTATTTCTTTTAAATTTCATCGTTACATTTTCTTACTAGAAGTTAACTAGTTTATAACCTGATAAAGAACACACATATGCATAAAAACCCATCATTATACTTGGTGAGAACCATTCAATGTATTTCCTTTAAGTTATGAAGAAAAGAAGAGTACATCATAGCTTTTATTCAATGCTATATAGAAGTCCTAGCTAAAAGGGACAAGAAACAAAATAAAGAACTAGGAACTGCAAAAACTAAATAAATTTTAAAAAGTCACTATTTACAGAGATTAAGACTGTCTATGGGGTCTGGGGTTGTGGCTCAGTGGTAGAGCACTTGCCTAGCATGTGTGAGGCACTGGGTTCAATTCTCCACACCACATATAAATAAATACAATAAAGGTCCATTGACAACTAAAAAATATTTTTAAAAAAGACTATCCACAAAGAAACTCCAAAACTCTACCTGCAGTGTTAATAAGAGAATTTATCAATGTTGCTGTGTTAAAAATCAATAAACAGGGCTGGGATTGTAGCTCAGTGGTAGAGCGCTTGCCTCGCATGCGTAGGGCCCTGGGTTCGATCCTCAGCACCACATACAAAGCAATAAAATAAAGACATTGTGTCCATCTACAACTAAAAAAATATTTTAAAAAAATCAATAAACAAAAATCAACTAGATATGAAAATTGTTCATCAATAGGGAAAACATGATTTTTTTAAAAAGTCTTACATAAATCTAACAAAAAAAGTATGAAGTCTCTGTCAAGAAAACCATAAGACAGTATTAAATGAGTAAATAAATGGAGAGAGATACCATGTTCCCAGTTGGGAAGACTCATGACTGTAAATTGGCACTAACTGATTTTACAGATCTAATGCAACTTCTGTTAAAGTTCCAATTTTCAACCTGGCATGGTGGCACACACTCGTAATCCCAACAACTCAGGAAGCTGAGACAGAAGGATTGCAAATTCAAGACCAGTCTCAGCAATTTAGCAAGATCCTCAACAACATAGCAAGACCCTTGTCTTAAAATAAAAAGGGCTATGGATGTGACTCAGTGGTAGAGTGCTCCCAGGTTCAATCCTCAGTACCAATAATAATAATAATAATAACAACAGGGGCCAGGGTTGTGGCTCAGGGATGGAGTGCTTGCCTAGCACATGTGAGGCACTGGGTTCGATCCTCAGCACCACATAAAAACAATAAATAAACAAAAAGATACTGTGTCCCTCTATAACTAAAAAAATTTAAAAGAAAAAGAAAAAAAGTTCATTAAAAAGAAAAAAATAACAATAATAACAGTCCAATTTTTAAAAATGAAGCTGTAAATGATTCTAAAGTGTATATATGAAAATAAAAGGCCAAGAACAAGTCACCTTTGAAAGATTGGTGAAAGATTTGCTCTACTTCCTTTTCAAGAATTAGCATAAAGTGGGCTAGGGTTGTAGCTCAGTGGTAGAGCACTTGCCTAGCACATGTGAGGCACTGGGTTCGATCCTCAGCACCACATAAAAATAAAACAAAGGTATTGTGTCCATCTACAACTAAAAGTGGGAAAAAAATAGAAAGACCAGAGATGGGTCCACACATATAGACACTAAATTTATGACAGCTAAGACTATAGGTCAATAGGGGAAAAAATGAACTATTAATAAATGTGTGCAAACAACTGTGTAGCCTTATGGGATAAAAAATAAAATAATAAGAGTTAGGGTTGTGGCTCAGGTTGTTTGCCTAGTATATGTGAGACACTGGGTTTGATTTTCAGCACCACATGTAAATAAATAAAATAAAGGCCCACTGACAACTTAAAAAATATATATTTAAAAAAAATTTTTTTTAGACATTGATAGGCCATTATTTTATTCATTTATTTATATGTGGTGCTGAGAATCGAACCCAGTGCCTCACACGTGCTAGGCAAGCACTCTGCCACTGAGCCACAACCCCAGCCCTTAAAAAATATTTTTAAAAAATGAAATAATATTCCAACCTCACCTCATATTCAAAACTTATTTCCACCTAAAGTTAAGGATTTAATGAGAAAGACAAAACATTAGGATAACAGGAGGGGGGGCTACTAAAGTGGACAACAAAAAGCATAAACAACAAAAAATAAGTAAACTTGACTACATTAAGAATTCTTGTTCATCAAAATACATCACAAAAGTTTTGTGAAATACGAGTAGAATAAAGCAAAGAAGCAAAGGCCTTAATGTAAGCCAGATAATGACAGAATGATTATGTACAGAGAAACAGGATAAGTGTCATCACAGAATTCAAGTCAGAAATAGTACAAGCTGGAAGAAAATGGAGAGATTAAAATGGTGAAGGCTAGCAATCTAAACAAAAACTGGTTAAAAATAACAAAATGCTGGAAAAAGCCAATGTTGCAAACTCAATTGAAGAAGATACTATAATAGCTCTATTCATATCATTGAAACGATCATCTCTGGTATTTCAATGTCAACTCCTATTGTTTTGCTGCTGCTGTTGTTTTTTGTATATTTTTTCTGTTTGTTTCATTTGTTCTTGATATGGGACATATTCTCCTGCTTATTTACATGCCTGATAATATGCTAATACTGTGTGTCATGTATTATTTTTATCATATTTTAATAATAAATTTGGACTTTGTTCTGATACACAAATAAGTTGACTTTAGCCAAAAAAAAAAAAAAAAAAAAAAAAAAAAAAAAAAAAAAAAAAAAAAAAAAAAAAAAAAAAAAAAAAAAAAAAAAAAAAAAAAAAAAAAAAAAAAAAAAAAAAAAAAAAAAAAAAAAAAAAATCACAAAAAAAGATAAAAAGGGGAGCTTCTATCTGGGAAAAGATATTTACAAACACATATAAATGATGAAATATTAGAATCCAGAATACAAGAGAACTTGTACATATCCATTTAAAGTTAAAAATTTCCTACAAGAAGAAAATCAAATACAGGTTCAAACTCATCAAAAAATCAGGAAAATATAAACCAAAAGCACAAAAATGGAAAAGTTAAAAAGCTTGAAAATATCAAGTTTGATGAGAATATGAAATAACTGGATCACATACATTTCTGATGGGAGTGTGAACTGGTACAATGACTTGAGAAAACAATCTGACATTATCTAGTAAAGGTGAAGACATCTATATCCTATCATTCAGCAATTGTATAAGTTCTACTTTTAGAATAATATGTTTGGATATATCAGGATATATGTAAATGAATGTTCACAACAATATTGTTCATAACAGTTCCACAATGGAAACAATCCAAATGACTATTAGCTAATGAAAAAGTGATTAAATTTTGGTAAACTGATTTCTATAATTATGGTATAGTTATGAAAAGAATGAACTCTAGCTATAAACAACATGGATCAATCTTAGGAATAGAATACTAAGTAAAGAGTCACTGAAGAATTATATTCATATAAAATTAAGAAACATGCAAAAAAACTCCAATATAGTTTAGATAAAAACTTAGTTAAATTAGATAAAAGCAAGAGAATTAAAAGCCTAAGATTCATTACAGTGGAGGGGGCAAGGAAGGACATTTTCTTCCATTGAACTGGAGGGGCTCTTAGACTGAATGCTAGGTACACAGATGTTTTTATTCTTTTTTTTGGTCCTGGAAATTGAACTCAGGAGCACTCGACCACTGAACCACATCCCAGCCCTATTTTTTGTTTTAGGTAGAGACAGGGTCTCACTGAATTGCTTAGCGCCTCGCCGTTGCTGAGGTTGGCTTTGAACTCGCGATTTTCCTGTCTCAGCCTTCCCTAAGTGCTGGGATTACAGGCTTGCGCCACAGCGCCCGGCTCAGATGTTTTTATTCTTTATGCCTTATATATAATTTTGGAAATACTGTTGCTCAATATTTTTTAAAAACTAATGCTCAGCCTCTACAATGAATAAACTGCCTCAGAGTTTTTCAATAATTGAATTGAAATAATTAATCTGAAGACTGTTAATTTCTTTAATATATAAAGTTCATATAAATCAATAAAATGCAAATACTCAAATAGAAAATTACAAACATAAAAGTAGATTTTCTTATTCCGTCTAATCACAACCCAATAAAAGAATTAATAAAGGCAGACATTTGTATCTTTCCACACTATTCTCAATATTCATGCAACTCCATTTAGAGGTTTAGGTTTTGTTCTGTTTGTTGTACTAATATGAAATCACATTAGTCATTCTGAACTTTCTTATGGTTTTCCCCCCAAAATATTACAAATATTCTTGCAAGATAATACACAAAATACCATCATTTTTTTTCTATAGCTGAACAATATTCCATATTAGAGGTATAAGATAATGTATTTAATCATTCTCCTACTGATAAACATTCAGAATGATTCTAGTTTTCTGGTACTACAATAATGCTGCAATAACTATATCTTCATACATATAACTTTATAGTTTTTAGTGATTTTATTTCTTTAGGATTTTATTTAATATTCTAGATCTATGTATATTTTAAATTTTAACACATATTGCTAGACTACTTTCCAGAAAGATTTTACAAACTTACATTCCCAAAGGCAATATTAATACAGCTGAGTTTGTACCTTATTAGCTTTCACTTAGAAAAAGTTTTTCATAGAATAAAAACAATGGAAGAACCCATAAATTGAGATTGATTTATGAGTCCATATATCAAAATAGTATAAAATGTTTAAATTAAAAAGCAGACAAAATAGAGACACTAAAAAAGTTTGACTAAATCTTAATATCTTTAATATATAAAAAGTCCACATAAGTAAAATGCAAACATCCAAAAAGAAAAATGAAAGAAGATATAAATTAAATAAATCATAAAGAAACAATAAAAGTGACCAATAAATACATTTAAAAACATCCAACCTCACTAGTGGCCAATAAATACATTTGAAAATATCCAACCTTACCACTTTTTTAAATATAAATATATTTTTAGTTGTTGATAGAACTTTATTTTTATTTACATGTGGTGTCGAGAATCGGACGCAGTGCCTCACACATGCCAGGTAAGCACTCCCCCACTGAGCTATAGCCCCAGTCTCAACTTTACCACTTTTTAAAAACACAAGTTTAAAATGAGAATTTTTATTTTTGGCCCATGAAATCTATAAAATTTTTAATATAATAATACCCAGAGCCATTTATCATTTCTTGCTATAAAAGACTTGGCAAAACTACTGGACCGGGGTTGTGGCTCAGTGGTGGAGCGCTTACCTGGCATGTGTGGGGCACTGGGTTCGATTGTCAGCACTGCATATAAACAAAGTCCATTGACAACTAAAAAAAATATATATATATAAAAAACCTACCAAAATTCTTAAAATGTGCAAATCCTGGTGAAAACCCAGGATTTCCATCTCTAGAAACTTACTTTAAGGAAATAATCAAATTCTTACAAAGATTTCTGCATATGGATGGTCCATGATAAATTATTTGTCACAACAATAAAATCCCAAATAACTTAATTGTTCCACAACAGAATGATGGACTAAATTATGGTTTATGCATGAGATAGAAAACTATGTAGGCATTAACAATCTTGTTTTTGAAAAGAAGTTAAAATAGGAAAGTGTTAAAGAGGAAAAGATGTAGGCTACAAAAATCTACATACAATATAATCTCAATTTAGTTATTAAAAGACATAAAATCTTTCTATACTTTCTATATCTCCTAAATTTTCTATAAACACTAAACGCATTATAATTTAAAAAATGAAATAATTTTAAGTTTTAGAAAGGGTTCTTTCCAAGTTTTTTTGTTTTACTATATCTAAAGGTTATTAAGAAGTTATTTGTAGGGGCTGGAGTGGTGGCTCAGTGGTAGAGCACTTGCCTAGCATGTGTGAGGCACTGGGTTCGATCCTCAGCACCACATATAAATAAGAAATAAGGGTCCATCAACCACTAAAAACAATATTAAAAAAAAAAGAAGTTATTTGTATAATTTTATTTAATATCTTTTGTCATTTGTGTGAGACTTTATCACATTTAGGTTAAACATTAAAAAGAGGTACAGGTCCTATATTCTTTGACAAATCCTAAACTTATTAGTATATATTGGTATATTTTTAAATATTTTTGAATTTCTGTATTTAAGGGGAAAATAGGATTTATAAAAGATTAACTCAAGCCAGGAGTGGTTGTAATCCTAGCAACTTGGGAGGCTGAGGCAGGAGAATCAGAAGTTCGAGGGCAGCCTCAGCAACTTAGTAAGGCTCTAAGCAACTTACTGAGTCCCTGTCTCAAAATAAAAAATAAAAAGGGTTGGGTATGTGGCTCAGTGATAAGAGTGCGCCTCGGTTCAATCCCTGGTACCAAAAACAAAAAAAATATTAACTCAAAAAGACAGGCAGTAGAAAGAATTTCTTTTACATTAATTTTATCTTCCCCCAAAAGGATGAAATATTTAAGCCTAAAACTTACCTCAAAGGTATGGTCTAGTCTGTACACTGACACTGAATTTACTGCACTGACTATCTCCAATACGCCATTGAAATTATTCAAATCTTGAAAAACTTGCAGAATTTCTATAATTCTACTTAGTACTGCCACCCGTTCTTCAAAATTTTCTGCTTCCACAATGCATCTAATAACAACAACAAAAAATTCATGGCTTAGAAAAGTTTCTCCACCTAACTTAGAAAACAAGAAACCTCTTTTTAGCCAGAATTCAAGCTTAAATAGGACTTAATATTGTGACTATTAAGAAGCAATAATAAAAAATAAACAAAAACTTACTTTTCAAACCACAGGGTGAGATTTGTGGTATGGCGAATCATTTTTAATAAATTTGGAGAATTTATCTCTTTATCTTCTTTGGTCCACACACTTCCTACAAGTTCAGAAGGCTGGACTTTCCTGTGAAATTAAAAAAAAAAAAAATCAGTACAACTTAATCTAAAAGGGATTAGTATCAAGATTATTTAAAGATCTGCTAAACTTAATTTAAAAAGACCATGAATCCAAAACATAAATTGACAAGCATATGAACAATTCAGAGAAATAGACATAAATAACCACAAACATGAAAAAATACTTTCCCTCTTCTCAGGAATAAAACAAACAAGCTGCAAAAAAAATCCATTTTACTCTTGCTAAAGCCACAAAACCTTAATAATACCAAATTGGAAAGAAATGATAAAATAAGAACTCTCCAACTCCAATATGCAAGTAAAAATTGATACAACCACTTTTCAAAACAATCCAGCAGGATCTTCTATTACTAAAGATATGCATACTAGATGACCCAACAATTCTATTGCTATGTACATTCTTATATAAACTCTTACAGAAAGTTACAAGAGAATACATTTACAAGACTATTCAGTGAAGCATTGTTTGCAAAAGTGAGAAATTCCAAACAATCCACCTGTTCACCAATAAGAGACTGAATAACCTATGGAATACTCATACAATGGCTAAAACAAGTAAAAAGTAAACTAGAACTATATTCATGGACTTTAACAGCTCTCAAAAAGAATATAAGTAAAAAAAAAAACATGAAGGGCTGGGATTGTAGCTCAGCGGTAGAACGCTTGCCTCACATGCGTGAGGCCCTGGGTTCAATCATCAGCACCACATACAAAGCAATAAAATAAAGACACTTTGTCCATCTACAACTAAAAAAAATATTAAAAAAAAAACATGATGAAGAATAAGTATGTTTAAAATGTACAAAACAGGGGCTGGGATTATAGCTCAGTGGTAGAGTGCTTGCCTCGCAAGTGTGAGGTCCTGGGTTCAATCCTCAGCACCATATAAAAAGAAATAAAATAAAGCTATTGTGTCCATCTATAATTGAAAAAAAAAGTACAAATCAATGCTATATATTATTTAGGAAAATGTGTGTATGTATATATAGAGAGACAAATAGGAAGAGTAAACATCAAATTCTGGGTAGCTGTTATTTCTTGGAGGAAAGGAAAGCAATGAGATTAGGGAGAATTGTAGAAGAATTTCAATTTTATCTGCAATGTTTTTGTACATTACATGACTACTTATCATTGGGATAGCTTCTCCAGATATCTGTATTTCTTTTTTTTTTTTTTAATATTTTTTTAGTTGTAGATGGACACAATGTCTTTATTTTATTGCTTTGTATGTGGTGCTGAGCGAACCCAGGGCCTCACGCATGCGAGGCAAGAGCTCTACCGCTGAGCTACAATCCCAGCCCCCAGATATCTGTATTTCAAATGAGGGCTCTTGGATACAGAAAAGATTTAGATGGAATGACAGTGGTAGGGGCTTACTTTTTAATAAGGAGTTGTTACCTGCAAGGTCTGCAGTCTTCATAGGAGCCTGGGTCATAAGTAAAAGAAAAAAGCATGCTTCATTTATTTTTCTACCCATTTAGCTATCTAGAGCCTAGCATCCACACAGACAGACTTGGCTTAACCTCAAACTAAAGCAATCTGAGAAAGTATTAAGAGTAGGAGAGGGATGAGTGACTTGAAAGTTGTTACTATTGTACTGCATTTAGTCTTCCTGCCATTCCTTTTGTGAAGGACTGTTCATCTTTAATCTAGATCTATATAGCAACATGTTAGAAGACTTTTACCTACAGAACCTACTGTGATTAAAAACTACTATGAGCTTTCCTCCAAACCCAGGAGAATAGATGAGGCAAAATATTTTAAAAAATAGGTAAGAGGCATGTTCAAGGTTTGTGAAAACAGACCAAGAAATTACAATTACCTACCTGTAGAGATCAGATTCCAAAAGTGTTAGCTGACGTGCAATTTCTATTGGATGAAGTGTCATAAGATCAAATGTTTCAAACTGTCCTGGTTTACTGATATGCCATTCAATTGGTGGAGGTGGACTTTCAAAGGTGATATTATGGCTTATTCCATTTGCCTGAGCTTGCTTCTTCCTCTTGATGATCTTAGCAATTGACTCTCCCCATTTCTTCATAGCTTTCCCTAGAAAAGAACTCATAATCAGAATGCCTTTTACTTGACAAACATAACTGCAAATCTTCGTATAATCTTTTTTTAACTTATTTATTTAATGAATGTGGTGCTGAGGATTGAATCCAGTGCCTCACACATGTGAGGCAAGCACTCAACCACTGAGCCACAACCCCAACCCCTTTGTATAATCTTTAACGTTCACCCCGGCTTCAACAATGATCAACTCATGGCCAATTTTTGTTTCATTGAACCCCAAATCATGCCTCCCTTTACTCTGTTTTTTTTTTTGGCGGGGGTACTGGGAACTGAACCCATGGGTGTTTTCTCACTGAACTACATCTCTAGCGTTTTTATTTTTCATTTTCAGATAGGGTCTTGCTAAGTTGTTGAGGATCTCACTAAATTGTTGAGGCTAAACTGCTGAACTTGTGATCCTCCTGTCTCAGCCTCCTGAGTGGCTGGGATTATAGGCATACACCACTATGCCCAGCTCTAAGTTATTCTTTAAACAAATTCAAGAATCATATCATTTTGTCTATATTTAAGTCTGTGTCTCTAAGAGACTTTAAAATAATCATATAATGTCATATAAAAAGTGAAGCCTTTTCTTTTTAAAACTTTTTTAATTCTTTTTAGTTATACATAACAGTAGAATGTATTTTGATATACATACATGGAGTATAATTTCCCATCCTTGTGGCTGTACATGTTGTGGAGTTACATTGGTTGTGTATTCATATATGAATACAAGAAAGTTATGTCCAATTCATTCAACTGTCTTTCCTATTCCCATCCTCCCCCCCCCCCTTATTCCCTTTTATCTAATACAATGAACTTCTATTCTCCAACTGCCTTATTGTATGTTAGCATCCACATATCAAAGAGAACATGTGCCCTTTGGTTTTTTGGGATTGGCTTATTTCACTTAGCATTATATTCTCCAGTTCCATCAATTTACTGGCAAATGCCATAATTTCATTTTTCTTTATGGCTGAATAATACTCCATTGTGTATATATACCATATTTTCTTTATCCATTCATCTGCTGAAGGGCACTTAGGTTGGTTCCATAGCTTAGCTATATGAACTGAGCTGCTATAAACTGCTATAAACCATGTCAAAAAGTGAGATCTTAAAATCTTCAAATAGTTGGTTAACATTCAAATTTCTGTCTCTTAAATGTTTTCTTACAGGTAATTTGTTTTAAAAGGACATAAATAAGATTAACATATTACACTTAAACTATATGTCCTAAGTTTCCTTTAATCTATCGGTTCCCCCTTTATGTCTCATTTTCGCTTGCAATGTATTTGTTGAAGAAATGGAATCATTTGTCTTGTGGTGTTTCTCAAGTCTGAGTCTTGCCAATTGTACCCCTGTGGTGTCATCTGCCATGTTTCTCTATCCCCTATATTTTCTGAAAACCAGAGACATAGAGATCAATGTTTTTGTTTGTTTTGGTACCAAGGATTGAACCCAGCAGCACTTAACCACTGAACCTCATCCCCAGCCCTTCTTATTTTATATTTTATTTTGAGACAGGGTCTCGCTAAGTCACTCAGAGCCTTGCCAAGTTACTGAGGCTGGTTTTGAACCTGCAGTCCTCTGGCCTCAGCCTCCTAAACTGCTGGGATTACAGGCTTGCGCCACTGTGCCCAGCGAGATCAATGTTTTGATATGAACATTTGCTGAGAATACTTCACTAGGATTCTTAATCAATATCTTGTACATAAATGTTCTTAATTTAATATACATTTGATGACACATATCATGGCCTGGAGTTTTATTTCATAGGCTGTGTTTAAAACTTCAAGTTGGAAACTCTTATCTTTCAGACAAAAATGTATTCCCCTGGAATACTTTTCCAAAAGAGAAAATATTATTTTAAAAAGCTGTCTGTTAATCATCCAAAATTAAAGAACCAGATTAAGGAGAATAAAAAGCATAAAACTGCTGGGTATGGTAGCGCACTCTAATCCCACTAGCTGGGGAGGATGAGGCAGGAGGGTCATGAGTTCAAAGTAAGTCTCAGCAACTTAGCAAAGCTCTAAGTAACTCAGCAAGACTGTTTCTAAATAAAATATAAACAAAGGGCTGGGGATGAGGCGCAGTGGTTAAGTGTCCCTGGGTTTAATCTCCAGTACCAAAAAAAAAAGCATAAAATTATATATATTTTTATTTAGTGGAAAAAAATGGCAAACTCAAGGTGACATATAATTAAATAGCTTGAATTTATTAAAGAGAACTTTTGACATTTTTAAAAGCAATATTCTCCTCAAAAACTTGAAAGAGGGTAAGAGTATATATAGCTCAGTGGTATAGCACTTGCCTAGCATGTACAAGGCCCTTGGTTTGATCCTCAGCACTTGTAGACAAATGAAAAGGCAAGGTTCTAAGACTTCAGATGGTTTTAAACATATGTGAGCTTACTAGAGTCTATAAAGATCATTCCAAATGTTATTTTGGCTTTTTAAAAATGGAAAGTAGTTTAGATTCTTAGTCATACAATTTTGAAAAAAAACTCAAGTGCAACATAAGATTTAATCAAAACTTTAATAATATACCTCTTACACTTGAAATGAAGGATTCCAGTCTTTTAAGCAATTCCACATCTCTTTCAAAGTCATAAAAATGGTGTTCAACCCAGTGGCGAAATACATTTAAGATCCTGGTAAAATGAAAGAATCACATTTTAGTGAAACTTAAACATTCAACTATACTTCTTTCACTTTTCTAATGCCACGGCAATAGTTTTATATCCAAGAACCAATATAATACTTACAGTCTCTGTTTTAATTAGTACCTTAAGTACTTCAATAATATGAAGAAAATCAATCTCCAGATTGTACATTATTTTAACATTATACTTTAGCTGGGAGTGGTGGCACACACCTGTAATCCCAGCTACTTGGGAGGCTGAGGCAAGAGGATTGCAAGTTCAAGGCCAGTGTGGGCAACTTAGTGAGACCCTGTCTCAAAATAAAAAATAAAGGGCTGAGGGATGTAGCTCAGGGGCAAAATGCCCCTGGGTTCAATCCCAGTACTGCAAAAAAAAGTAAATAAAAATAAAGATTATACTTTAAAATATGTTTATGTATCAAAACTATGGTTTCTGTGCTTAATCACCAATTTATGTTAAGGAGAAGTGTCTTATTTATTCATATATAGAAAATGTATACTTTATAATATAAAAGCTAATTTAAGTTTTTAAATTGAAAAAGTATTTTAAGCTCTAAATTTTAATGTATTTTTCACATAAAATGGAAAATTAACTAAGATTTAGCATATCTGGTTCTAACTTCAAGTGCTAGCCCAGCGTGGTAGCACACGCCTATAATCCCAATGACTTGGGAGGCTAAGGTAGGAGGACTGAACTTCAAGGGCAGACTCAGCAATTTAGCAAGGTCCTCAACAACTGAGTGAGATCCTGTCTCAAAAGAAAAAATAAACAAATTAATTAAAAAGGCTGGGTATGTAGCTCAATGGTAAAGCACCCCTCTGTTCAATTCCCAGTACCAAAAAATAAAATAAAATAAATTCAAGTGCTATCATCAAATTTCTATGTAATCTACAAATACACCTATAACCTTATTTCATTTTTAAAGACAAAAATGTTTTTGTCAGAGTGATTTTGTTTTGCATATCACAAAAATGATTACTCCTGATCTTGCAAGTATTTAATTATCTATACAAATAAGAAATTCTCCTTACCACAGAGACATCCTAATATTATCATTTATTTTTCTTTGTTACTTCAACAAATGGCCATTTCCAGGTTTGCTTTTATTTCCCTACCACAGACAAGTATATTTAATTACCAGTCTTTGTCATGCTATTTGTATTAAAACACCTTTAAGTCATTGTATGTCTAGCTAGTTCAGTGGCTTAGAAAATATATCAAGAGATCACAAATTGTTAGCTTCTAGTTTACACTTATATCAGTTCAAATAGTTCTGCTTACATTTTCTTTCTTTTCTAGTTTCTACAGCATTGATGTAATTTTAAAATTAAGATCAGATAAAAGAAAAAAGTCTAATCAGACTTCATTAAACTTAAAAACTTTATCTCATCAAAACATCATTAACAGGCAGGCCTGGTGACGCATGAATGTAATTGCAGCACTTTGGGAGGCTGAGACAGGAGAATCGCGAGTTCAAAGCCAGCCTCAGCCAACATTGAGGTGCTAAGTAACTCAGTGAGACACTGTCTCTAAATAAAACACAAAATAGGGCTGAGGATGTGGCTCAATGGTCTAGTACCCCTGAGTTCAATACCTGGTACCAAACAAAAAACAAAAAACAAATCATTAAGAAAACTAACAGGCAAACCACAATCTGGGAGAAAATATTTATAAAACCTTTTCTGACAAAGGACTATATCTAGTCCTACTCAATATACTTCTACAACTCAGTAATAAAAAGACAACTCAACGAGTAATAGACATGATTCAAACTTATTCTTCATAGATAAAAGAATGACTTGCCAATAAGAGACAGTAAAATGTTCTCAACATCATTAGTCAACAGGGAAGTACAAATTAAAACCACAATGAGATACCACTATACACCCAGCAGCATAGCTAAGGTATGAAGACTAACATCACTAAACAACGGTGAAGATATGCAGCAATTAGAACACACATATATTGCTACTGAGAACGTTCAGAAGTTTTGACAGTTTCTTTTAAAACGAAACACACATCTACTTTATGTCCTAGCTATTCCACTCTGAGTTATTTACACAAGTGAAATACACACACACACACAAAGACTTGTCTTAGGTTGGTTTAAGGGAGCTAAGGGCAACAAAAATACCAGGCAGCCCGCATGTGCGAAACAACAACCAATCAGATGCCGACAAACAAGCAGTGATGACACCTCATAACCACGTATCAATCAGCCGATCCCTCGACCAACCCCAGAAGGACACGGGACTCCCAAAGACCTCCCTTTCCTATCTCAAGCCCTCCCCTTCCTACCCCAAGCCTATAAAAATTTCAAACCAGCTGAACCTGTGCATGATTCTCCCAGACCAGCTCTGTTGGACTGGGGAGTCTCCCCTAGGAGCATGTATCAATACTCAGCAGTTTTAATTTGCCTCCTTTTGGTCATTGATGCCTGACCTTACAACTTGTAAGATAAAGTTCATAACAGATTTACTCATAATCAAAGACTGGAAAATGCCCAGGTGTCCTTCAGTGGGAAATATAAATGAACTGTGGTATATTCATGCAATGAAACATTATCTCAGTAATAAAATAGAAAAAAAAAACAAACATTGATTCAAGCAACATGGATGAACCTCAAAAGCATGTTGAGTCAGACATGAAAGTGTAAGAATCTGTATCTTTCTTTTCCATCTTAGTCAGAGGCACATCCACAATAGGAATGAAGTAATTCAGACTTGGGGATAGCACCAAAAGATCTCAAAAATGACCATCTCCTAAATTAACAAGTAAATTACAACTCCTGAACAGAGAACACGTGGAATTGTAGCCTTTGAATCGCCTCTTTAAAAAACCCTTGTTCCCCTAAGGGCAGAATCACAGCCTCTGACACTGGAGTACCCTGTGTTTCTCTTTTGGTAGCAAAGCAATAAAATTTCTTTTTCCTTTTTCTCGAGAAACAAAAAAGCTTAAGAGTCCACTTATACAAACTTCTAAGACAAGTAGAAGAGTCAATAGTGGGATAAATCAGAATACTGCCATTGGGCAGTGGGAACAAAAATTGATTAGAAGAGCACTGGAGAGTGTGGTGTAACATTCTGTATCTCGAAAGGAGTTTGGATTACAAAGATTTATTAAAATTCAACCAAAGTACATTTAAAATGTGTGTATTTCATTGTATGAACGTTTTAGAACAAATAATAAATACTGAAATGTTAATGACATACAAGTTGAAGTATTTAAGAAACAGTATACTTTGAAATATTCAAAAAAGTATGTGATAAGCTGGGTGCTGTGCCTCCAATTCAAAGCCAGCCTCAGCAATAGCAAGGTGCTGAGCAACTCAGTGAGACCTTGTCTCTAAATAAAATACAAAATAGGGCTGGGGATATGGCTCAATGGTTGAATACCTCTGAATTCAATCCAAACCCCAGTATCAAAAAAAAAAAAAATAGGTGATTAATGGACTGAGTGAAGAATGACAAATGAATAGATATATGATAAAAGTAAGTAAAACAAAAAGTTAATAGTTGATCTGGTGGGTTTACGGTTGTTCGCTATGCAATTCTCTCAGTTTTGCTGCTTTAAAATATCAGAATAAAATCCTAAATAAATAATAGCTTGCATTTTGCTAAAAATCCTCCAATGCTTATAGAACAAGTTTAACAAATTGGCTTGAATTTCAAAGCCATCTTCAACTCTACTTCAATTCATACAGTTAATCTCATCTACTACTACTTGCAATACAATGTCTTCATTCCTCTCAGGTCAATTTCCTTACCTATTTCCTCTGCACACCATTCTCAATGCTGTCTTTTTACCTTTGTTCAAACTATTTCCCATTACCCTCAATACCTACAATCACCTTTCTGCATATCTAAATCCAACACATCCCTAAGGACAATCTCAGATTATCTCTCTTCCCAGATGTCTTTCCTAACTACTGGAGTCTAATCTCAGCTATTCCTGAAATTTTACAGGGGTATACTTTTGTGAGCCACTGAACTATTTAAAGTATTATAATGCATAATTATTTCATGTATCCTATTTCATGCACCATATCATGACAATCTGTTATTTTCATATTTACCATAAGTAGAATAGATAAGTACAGAATTGAGAACATGCTTAGAAAATGCTTAGAAATAAACAATTAAAGAATTTACATAATTGGGATCTAAGATCTTATTTCCTGCCTGCCCTATAATAGGAACCTCATAAATGTATCCCTCAAGCCAGGCGCGGTGGCTCAAGCCTGTAATCCCAGCACTTAGGGAGGCTGAGACAGGAGAATCGCGAGTTCAAAGCCAGCCTCAGCAATGGCGAGGCGCTAAGCAACTCAGTGAGACCCTGTCTCTACATAAAACACAAAATAGGGGTGAGGATGTGGCTCAGTGGTCGAGTGCCCCTGAGTTCGATCCCCAGTACCAAAAAAAAAAAGTATCCCTCATTTGAGTAGATTAGTACAAATGCATTATAGTTAGTTGAGAAAAATTATTTTATTCTTCTTTCTTGCTAATGTAATAGGTAAATAATCTCACCTTCTTATACAAAGAATGACATGTTAAAAGTTTTGACTAGGGCTGGGGTTGTGGCTCAGTGGTAGAGGACTTGCCTTGCATATGTGAGGCACTGGGTTAGATCCTCAGCACCACATGAAACAAACAAACAAATAAATAAATAAAGGAATTGTGTTCATTTACAACTAAAAAAAATATATTAAAAAAAGTTTTGGCTAAAAGACATACAGCTAGGAGCACTAATTCCTCTAAAATTGAATTTATTTATGGTAATTATCCTGGAGAATAATTAATAAATTCAGTTCAAAGTTATAATTTATTAGTTAACAGTAATGAAGAAAATAATATTTAGAAAAAATATTTAGATCATATATAGTCAATATGGTAACTCAGTACCCGATGAAGAGGGGTAGATAATACCTTGGTTCTCATTTGGACTGTAAGAAGGTTAATCAAAGGAGCTTCCAATCTTCAGTGCTTAGTGGAACAAAACAAAACACACTGGCTCAGGAGGTCAGATATGGTCCCATCCTGTCACTCTTTTACATGACCAAGTTCAGATTACTTTACAGGACTAAGTTTTCCATTTCCTCATATATAAAGTTAGAATAATCATTGTGTTGCACCATAAAAAAAAAAAATTGTGTTTTGAGGATGAGATAAAAGATAAAGCACTTAGGGTAGTACCTAGCACAGCAAGTACCTAACAACTGGCAACTCCCATAATTAAATCTATTTTAGAAATTGCTGCAAGGATTCCTTAGATAATGTAAGACAAAGAGAGTAGGAAAAGCACTAGAACGTCCATAAATATTACAAGTTACAAAAAAGCAAACCAGGACCAAGCAATTGTCATTAAAAAAGGACACGAAGGAAATAAAGTGAAAGGCTGACAGTAAGCAAGCTTATATGCATAAGTTTTACTTATAATAACACTTATTTTGATCTGTAAACATATCATATGCCAGAGAAAGCTGATGTAAATAACAAAGTATACTTATATAAATTTCTTCAGGATATTTATTTAAAATAGCTTCACAAAAAAATTTGAAAATTTAACTGTCATAAAGTTAACAATAATATATAAATTAAGAGCTTAGAACTTTTGTGTTAACTATACACTGAAAATTGAATGGCACATAAGAAATGTAATATTTAGGTCAAACCTAAGTTGTACTGGTTGGACGTATTCCTTTCGGAATCTTTTAAGGTCTGCACTGATTGGCTGTTCGCCTTTCTCTATTGCCAATTTGTCTGCTTCAGTAGGTTCTGGCTCTGGAATTTCAAATCTAAGAAGAAAACCAAAAGGAAAGGAATTTGTTCATACATAAATGAAAAAGATTTTAAATACAACAGAAAAAATATTTGACCAAAGTATCCCCTTTCCTATCACTTTGTAGAAAGTGCAATTATTGTTAAACCTTCTCTATGGTATTGCATACTACATAACTACAAAAAACTGCCTTCAGCTATATGAGCCCAAGATTTTATGTTCTAAATATTTATCAAAAAACGTTTTATAATTAGCACTAATCAACAAAGGTCCATGAAAAAGATCCAAGAAAAGAATCCACAGGAATAAAACTTCTTTAAAGAATATCAAACAGCTGGGAGATATCAGTGTATGCCTATAAATCTCAGCTACTGCAGGAGGACCCCAAGTCCAAAGTACACCTCAACAATTTAGTGAGACTTCTCAAAATAAAATAAAAATGGCTAAGCATGTAGCTCAGTGATAGAGCTGTAGCTAGCTTGGGCAAGTCTCTGTATTCAATCCCCAGTACCACAAAGTGAAATAAAGAACTTACCTAATCATCTATCCTTAATATTTATATTTTAAAAATGAAACTACACTAATAAATTTCCTTAAATACATGAGTATGAAGTTCAAAAAGGATGCCCAAGATGAACTTTTAAATTAAGAACATACCTACATGGGTAAGGTAAGAAAATCAAAATTAAAAAACCAAAAACCTTGCCCAACCATAGGAAATATACCTATCACGTGTCTAGCAAATGTGTTTTCCTTATTTTGGACACAGAAATACAACAATAGATTTTCAAAATATATTATACAAAATCTAGTAAATTTAGTTTCATAAAACAAAATAGAAATAAGGGTCAAGGTAAAATTGTAGCAAGCTTTTAAACATAAAATAAAAATCATTTTGCAGTTCAGATTTTATATGTACATATGCATATACACATGTGTGTATATATATACATATATATTAATATATTTTGCTTTTTGAAATGGGATTTCATTATGTTGCACAGGCTGTCTCAAATGATCCTCCTGCCAAGCCTCCCAAGTACTAGAATTACAGGCTTATTCCATGACATCCAGCCAGATTCTTTTTTTAAACTACAAAGCACTTAAAATATCACTAAGTAAAAAACATTCAGTTAAAAAAATTTTTCAATTCAAAAAATTTTAAACTAATAATAATAAAGAAATTTTTTAGGTTTAATAATGATATATGATTTTTTAAAAAATATTTATTTATTTATTTTTTAGTTGTAGGTGGACAGAATATCTTTATTTTATTTTATGTGGTGCTGAGGATCGAACCCAGTGCCTCATGCGTGCTAGGCGAGCACGCTACCACTGCATCATAACTCCAGCCCCTGATATATGATTTTTTAAAAGTAAAACGTCTTCACTTTTAGAGAACATGTAGAAATATTTAGAGATGAAATATGTTTTCTGAGATCTATTTCAAAACAATCATGTGGGTAGAATATTTACATCTGTAGGGAAACAGATGAAACCTGAGTTGATAATTATTGAAGTGAGACAATGGATAGATGGGTTTAATATATTTTTCTGTCTACTTTTGTACATGTTTTGAAATTTTCCATAACAAGTTTGTTTTAAAAGCAAAAAGTTGAAAAGTCCTTTTAAGAAACAGAAAAAATTTCACTAACATGTTTTTGCCCTCTAAATTGTATATATATGATTACCTCTTGAAATACTGCTAATAGCTGAAAAGAACTATGTTACTAACAGGGATTCAGTGAACACTATTTAAAAAGTACAGTAATACTTCCAATGCAATGCCAAAAACATTATGTTCAACACCTACCTGAGTAGATACCAGCTACTAGGCACTTTGCAAAATATAGAACAGTTAATTTTTCATAAAATATTAGTGCAAGTAAAATACACATTTTTCTCACCGTTCAATCAGTAAGCTTAGCAATTCCTGTGGTTTACAAAACGAACGATATGTAGTAAGAAAAGTACGAACAAAATTGGGATCTGAAAAAGTAGAGCATAAACATATTTCATGTTCAATTTTTCAGTTTAATTAATTCAAAGTACCATATTTTCCTTCCTTTTTCTTTTTACTTTGGCTCTTCCCACTGTGGCTTTTCCTGCCAATGGTGGTATTTTCTTGATAAAGGAGGATTGTTTTCAAATTCAAAAACCATGAATATGCAAATTTTATGAGCACTTATTTAAAAACTAATGAAGTTAACAATATTATATTTTAGAAACATTTAATTAGCTATTTATCCCTTTTGATTTGGCAGTATTTTAATATTCTGGAGGCAATCCACTTTTTTTTCCTGAGATCTTCAAAATAATTCTGGGAGTAGAGTATTTCAATCTGTAGTGAAACAGATGAAACATGAGTTGACAATTATTAAAGTTGGATGATGAATAAATAGGTTTATACATTATCTTTGAACATCATAAAAAGCTTTTGGGAACTATGCCCTAGGAAAGTACTTGTAATGAGATTCACATACCTGCATACATATGATATGTTAACCTTTCAATTAATTTCACCACAGTTCCTCCTTTAATAATGGGGATCCCACTTCTACTTTGCAAGTTGTCTTCAAAAACAATGTTTTCCTCAGAGTCTTTTACCACAAAACGATACACTTCTGGACTTGGTAATCTCAGTGGCTGCTCATTTTCTTCTTTCAATAATACAGAATCTAGCATTCGATCTAGAGTACTACGATAATGAAGAGAAATAAGGGCTGCCATCCAATTATTTTTCTCTTCTGCAGACTTAGCAGCAAATATTATGCTGTTTTCATCTTTGGATACTAATTCAAAAGCATGTCTACACTCACAAGTATCTTCCTTATCACAGATTTGTACTTTCCTCATGATAAACTTTTCTTTTAATCTATATTCTGCACTACTGTAACCTGGAAGCCGAGTCTGGCCATGATTAGGTTTACAGCTGATCATTAAGCCATCAAAGAGAAAAATATGTCGTTCATGTTTAGCACCAATTCTTGTCAATGGTCCTTCCATTATGAATTCATTGCAGCATTGTCCAATATCTTTGCCTTCCCATCCATCTATGTTTTTCTGAATTTCATTCATTTTTTTGATGGCCAGGTGCTTGCTTCTTAATTGACGATTATAAAAAGGGCAAACAGGATCCCTAATTTAAAAAAAAAAAGTTTATTCAATGATTACATAGTCCTAATTCCTAATTTCTTCAAGTGCAAATTATCTCAAATAAGGTGACAAAAGTATTAAACTGGGGGGTGGGATTGTGGTTCAGTGGTAGAGTGCTTGCCTAGCATGCATGAGGCACTGGGTTCGATCCTCAGCACCACATAAAAATAAATAAAAGTATTATGTCCATCTACAACTAAAAAATCTATCAAAAAATAAAATTGGGCTAAGAGTGTAATTCAGTGTTAGAGCACATGATTATTAGCATACATGAAATCATGGGTTAAATCCCCAGACTTTCAAAAGAAAAAAATTAAATAACCAAATATTAAATTTTATATACATTTACTTTTTTCTAACTTTGTCACTAAAAAGTATGTGTCCCGTTTCATTACTGTGAAAGAGAAATACTACAGGCTCCACATTTCAAAATTCCTAATGTCATAAGTACTAAAATTACAAAGAGTCCTAAATTCTTGTATTGATTATACAAAAATAAACACATTTTTTAGATTAAGTATATCTTAACATATGACAATGCTAATCTTAAAACTAAAACAACAAAAAAAGTAAAAGAAAAGCATAACTTTTAAATATGCGACTATCATTACAAATTACACTTTTTTGAGAAAACCAAGTACCAGATACAATGAAGCATACAGAAATATTCATATTTTCAACAGTTTGGAATTACCCAGGTCGGCGTCTAGGTGAATACTGCTTGTAAATTCGGTCCATACTGCCTTGAAGATTCATGAGAGCAGTAATAGCTTGGTTCAAACATTCTCTGTCTTCTTGCTCTTCACTACATGCTTTTAGTTGCTAAGAAAAAAACAAAAGAAAAATTTAAACTGCATTGTTTAGCCGGGCGCAGTGGCACACACCTGTAATCCCAGCGGCTGGGGAGACTGTAACAGGAGGATCGCGAATTCAAAGCCAACCCAGCAACAGCAAAGTGCTGAGAAACTCAGTGAGACCCTGTCTCTAAATAAAACACAAAATAGGGCTGGGGATGTGGCTCAGTTGTTGAGTACCCCTGAGTTCAATCCCTGGTACCAAAACTCCCCCCTAAAAACCCCCCAAAACCCCAAAACTGCATTGTTTGATTCTTCTTTCAATTTGCTTATAATTAGAGAATCAAATATTTAAAATTTTAAATACATTTTAAATATACTTAATAAAACAGCTATGTTTTAGAAAACTATGTTTACTTTATGACCTCTTAAACCAACCCTCTTTCTACAAATACAATATAGATATAAATCATTATTAGCAAAGAGTAAAAAAAAAAAAGACTGTGAAGACTGGAAGAACATCTTCCAGATTTAAAAAATAACTTAAAGTATCTAAAACATGAAGACTACATGTTACTTTTATTCATTAGCAACTATAAATACAGAAAATAGGATAAACTCCCACAAATGATTTTATATTCTCTAATGATTAAATACTTGAGTTTCAGTAATTTCAAAAAGCTTACATATCTTTTTTTTTTTTTTTGGTACCGGGGACTGGACTCAGGGGTACTCAACCACTGAGCCACATCTCCAGCCCTATTTTGTGTTTTATGTAGAGACAAGGTCTCACTGAGTTGCTTAGCGTCTCGCCCTTGCTGAGGCTGGCTTTGAACTCTCAATTCTCCTGTCTCAGCCTCCCAAAGTGCTGGGATTACAGGTGTGCGCCACCACGCCTGGCTACATTATCTTTGTTTTAGAACATAATAAAACAGAAAAATTTAAAACTTCAATCCATCAGAAACTTTCTTGCAAACAGAATTCATAAAGGATTCTACTAGTATTTTTATAACATAAAATCCAACCATTCTAGTCAATATCAAGAAACCATGAAAATTAAGCCAGTTCCAGGGGGGCGCACCCCGGTAATCTTAGCACTTTGGGAGGCTGAGACAGGAGAATCACGAGTTCAAAGCCAGCTTCAGCAAACACAAGTCCTAAGCAACTCAGTGAGACCCTGTCCCTAAATTCCCTAAATAAAACACAAAAACAGGGCCGGGGATGTGGCTCAGTGGTGGAGTAACCCTGAGTTCAATACCCGGTACCAAAAAAAAAAAAAAAAAAAGAAACCATGAAAATTAATATTCTATCATAACCATTAGAAAACAATTTAAAAACCGGTTTGTTAATCCCCAAAACTCTGGTTTTATTTCATTTTCTAAAATTTCTCTTGCATCTCACTCTCAGAAAGGAAGTTTACTTTATAAAAAATAATTTACAGGCTGGGATTATGGCTCAGAGGTAGAGCACTTGCTTCACATGTGTGAGGCACTGGGTTTGATCTTCACATATAAATAAATGAGTAAATAAAGGTGCATTAACAACTAAAAAAATTTTTTTAAAATAATAATTTACATTGGATTATGCTCCAATGTTTCAACTCTTTTGACAGAAAAATTCAAAGTAGAATACTATACAGATATCATACAGAAATTACATAAATGTGTATTTATGCAAGAATATGGAACATTACCACTTCTTCCAGAAAAAGTTTAAAAATTTAGATTTATTTTATGATCTTTAACTTCCTAAAAAATTTGTGCAAACTTTACATTTTCCTTATATTCCAAACACAATCTCAAAAGCAATTCAGCAAGATTTTCCTTTCTCAGTAAGGAAATGGTTGGATATTGTTTGAGAACTTGGTCCATTACCTTTCTTTTATGTCCTAAAAAGTATTCCATATATGAAACACAGAGACATTTGGCTTTTTAAAGATATCTGTAGAAGTCTTGCAATCAAGAGATTAGCAATAAAAAATAATTTAAGTGACTATCACTAGAAGTAATACTTTAATCCGTAGGCTAAGAAATAAAACACTGAAGCATTAGCACAAAAGGGTCAAATTACCATGTAAAGTTTCTGGCCTTTAAAGGTGAAAATTACTAGCAAAATCACTTATTTTGCTGCCTCAAAAATTTCATATGATTCTTCTCAGCTCCACTCTAAAGTATGTAAAATAAAAAACTTATTTCTAGATTTTCACAAAAGTAGAGTTAGTAATTTGGTGGGAAATTTAACTCATTAAAACCTATGACTTTTAAAAAAAAATGTGCTTTAAAAAACAACCCCACATCATCTTTCTTCACCATGTCCTTAAATGATGTGCTAGTACTAAAAGAGTAAATACGCAGTAAAATATTTCTCAAAGTCTTTTTTAAGGGTCAGGACACTTCTTTCAATAGATATATCCCAAGCTTTTGATGTTATGAATATACTCACATATACAGACAAAAAGATTGACAAAGCAAATGTTGCATAATGTTAACAAATGGTGAATCAAGGTGAAGGAAGCTTACTGTACTATTTTTGTAACTTTTCTGGTTTTCAAAGTAAAAGGCAAAAAAATATTATCTAAAGAAACTTCAAATTATTTCATATTAAAATAATGGCTTATCTTTCTCAATGACCTCATTAAAATTATTAATAATACATCTTCCTGTGAAGTTTTAAAATAGAGACCTCCTGAAATAGAGAACAATCCATGAAGAACTCATAAAGAGAGTGCAGGCTTCATATGAATAATTTATACATGGCCCCAGATATTTACTTGAATTTCTAAAATATTTCTAGATAATGTACATGTCTTCTTAGAAGTCCTATCATTAGTCTTATAGTTTTCTTCTACATTCATCAACATTTTAAAATCCTGATTTGAATACATAATTGAAATACTTTTTTCCCTATCTGGATGATTACAAGGTTGCTCTTATAGCTACTTATGTCTGCATCTAAGATCAAGACATTGACTATGATGGCCTGACTCATCCTGAAGCCACAGATATTTTTGTCGTCACTCACTAGATCTCTTCACTCTTGATGAATGTGAGCAAGACTAGTGGTTGGTTAGTAAGTTAAAATAAAGCAAAGAATCATTTTTTAAAAAAATATATAATGTGCATATTATATATACATATAAAAGCATATGTTACACATGCTTTTGAATGTGCTACTTGGCGCTGTGAAAGAATACTTTAATGCATGTAAAAAACAAAGTCCAACTTCAAATGTGATTTTCTTAAGAAGTTAAAATAAGATGAAAATTTAGAGCAATGTTATGCAAAAAAATTATTATGTAAGTAAATCAAGAATTAAAAGACTAGTATTGAGTGTCTAAAAGTTAATTTCAGAAAGTAAACTTTTCTGTCAGGTTGGTAACTCAAGATTTGGTTGTGAAATGACAGATAAATTTTCCTGTCTTACCCATGGAAATGATCTGAAAATAAGAAAGCTATACAGAATTTTCTCCAAAATTCCTAGAAAGTTTACTACACATGCGCATGTGCGCGCACATACACACACAGACACACATCCTTAGCTAAGATATTTTATTTTTGTGAATAAAAAGTATTTAAAATAATATTATCAGGTCAAAAACTAGTTTTCAGACCTCATAAATGTACTTCCTGTAAGGCTCAGGAAGTTTTTGCCTTACCTTTAATAATTCAAAATAATGCCAACAATGATAAACTGGCACCAGCATAAGGCGAGGAAGGACGTACTGAACTGCTTCCTTAAAACCATCAGCAATGGACTGCAAAGCAAAAAACATGCAATGATGTACCTCTGACATCAAAGATACATAAAAGCAATTCCTAACAAATAGCTTTTGAAACTATATAATACAAGCTTGTCAAAACTATAATGGAGAGCATAAATAATTGTAATACCATAAATTAAGTTTTACTCCTCCTTTCCCCACTTTATTAGAGAAATACATACATTTCGTCATCTCCGGTAAAGGTAAATAACTCTCACAAAAGTCATCTGCAGGCCAGAGCTCCTGCCAACCAGCGGGAGCACAGGCCAAGGCCCAGGGCCACCTTCAGGGACCACCACGGGAGGCCAGCCAAGGGCAGACCCAAGATGCTAGCCACCAGCCACAGGGGAACCCAGACACAGGGGAAGGACTGCCTATGGAGACCCCTGCGGGAGACTTGGCCTAAGTGAGGCCCAGGACCACCGTCAGTTCCACGCCAGAGTTCCTGCCCACAGGTGGGAGCACAGGCCAGGGCCCAGGACCATCTTCAGGGACAGCTGCAGGAGCCCAGCCAAGGCCACTCCCACTGCCATCTTGAGTTTACCTCACTCCACCACCACCATCTTTAGTAGCAGTAGTATACATCTGGGGACACCTGCTGGGGACTGGAAGTGAACTCCAAGGTGAGGTACAGGTAATCTGTAGTGTCACTACAACATTATAGGATAGAAACTGCAATACCTCAGATCGGCATTGCAAGAAAGAAAGATACATAATCAACATGAAAAAACAAGGGAAGAAAGTGCCCCAAGTAAACCTAGATACTACAATAACAGAATCCATTGACAGCACAGCTGATGAAATGTCAGAGAAAGAATCAGAATGTACGTAAGTAAAATGATCTGAGAATTAAAGAATGCCTCAAAAAAAAAAAAAAAACTTGGGAATCAATATAACAAAAGAGGTGAAAGACCTCTACAATGAAAACTACAGGACACTAAAGAAAGAAATTGTATAAGACCTTAGAAGATGGAAAATCTCCCATGCTCTTGGATAGGCAGAATCAATATTGTCAAAATGGCCACACTACACAAAGTGCTATATAGATTCAATGTGATTCCAATTAAAATCCCAACGCCATTCCTTATAGAAATAGAAAAGGCAATCATGAAATTCATTTGGAAGAATAAGAGACCCAGAACAGCCAAAGCAATCCTTAGCAAGAAGAGTGAAGCAGGAGGCATCACAACACTAGACCCTAAATTATACTACAAAGCTATATAGTAACAAAAATGGCATGGTACTGGCACCAAAATAGACATGTAGACCAATGGTATAGAATAGAAGACACAGAGATGAACCCACTTAAATACAGTTATTTTATACTACACAAAGGAGCCAAACATGTACATTGGAGAAAAGATAGCCTCTTCAACAAATGATGCTGGGGAAACTGGAAATCCATATGCAGCAAAATGAAACTAAACCTCTATCTCTCACCATGCACAATATTCAACTCAAAGCGGATCAAGGACCTGGGAATTAGACCAGAGACCCTACACCTAACAGAAGAAAAAATAAGCCCAAATCTTCATCGCGTCAAATTAGGACCTTACTTCCTTAACAAGACTCCTATAGTGCAAAAAATAAAAGCAAGAATCAATAAATGGGATGTATTCAAATTAAAAAGCTTTTTCTCAGCATAAGCAACAATCAATGAAGTGAACAGAAAGCCTGCATTCTGGGAACAAATTTTTGCCACACACACATCTGACAGAACACGACAGAACACTGATCTCCAGGATATATATAGAACTCAAAAAACTTAACACCAAAAAAAACAAACAACCTAATCAATAAATGGGCTAAGGAGCTGAACAGACACTTCTCAGAAGAAGATATACAATCAGTCAACAGATATATGAAAAAATGTTCAACATCTCTAGCAATTAGAGAAATGCAAATCAAAACTACTCTAAGATTTCATCTCACACCAGTCAGAATGGCAATTATCAAGAATACAAACAACAGCCAGGCACAGTGGTGCAAGCCTGTAATCCCAGCACTTAGGGAGGCTGAGACAGGAGAATCACCAGTTCAAAGCCAGCCTCAACAATGGAGAGGCACTAAGCAACTCAGTGAGACCCTGTCTCTACATAAAACACAAAATAGGGCTGGAGATGTGGCTCAGTGGTCGAGTAACCCTGAGTTCAATCCCCAGTACCCACCCCCCAAAAAAAGGAATACAAACAACAATAAGTGTTGGCGAGGTTGTGGGGGAAAAGGCATGCTCATACATTACTGGCGGGACTGCAAACTGGTACAACCAATCTGAAAAGCAGTATGGAGATTCCTTAGAAAACTTGGAATGGAACAACCATTTGACCCAGCTATCCCACTCCTTGGTCTATACCCAAAAGACTTAAAAACAGCATACTATAGTGACGCAGCCACTTCGGTATTTGTAGCAGCTCAATTCACAATAGCTAAACTGTGGAATCAACCTAGATGCCCTTTGATAGATGACTGGATAAAGAAACTGTGGTATATATACACAATGGAATATTACTCAGCAATAAAAGAGAATAAAATTATGGCATTTGCAGGTAAATGGATAGAATTGGAGAATATCATGCTAAGCGAAGTAAGCCAATCCCCAAAACCAAATGCTGAATGTTCTCTCTGATAGGTGGATGCTGATCCATAATGGGGGAGGGGACATGGGAAGAATGGAGGAACTCTGGTCAAAGGGGAGGGAGGGGGAGGAGGCAAGGGGACAGAAAGGATGGTGGAATAAGATAGACATCTTAGCCCTAGTTTCATGTATGACTGCATATATGATGTGATTCTACATCGCATACAACCAGAGAAATGAAAAGTTGTGCTCTGTGTACAATGAATCAAAATGCATTCTGCTATCATGTATACCTAAGTAGAATAAATTTTTTAAAAAAGTCATCTGCAGCTTTTCTTCAAACATTTCAGCTTCCATATACTTTAAAGGAATTCTGAAAAGCTATATAGTCTCTTGCACATTTTTATGTTGTTATTAGAAATGTTCTAAGTTTAAATACCTATAAAGGATGTATTTGAAGAGATGATGTATAATATAAATGTGACTGAAATATATTTCACCAGTGACTGAATAAATTTCAGACTAAGGCCATTTAACTTATGGTGTTTGTTATATAATTTAATTGGCAAAGCCAATCTTCACTGGCAAAAAAATAGCCAGATCAGACATTTGTCAGAAAGCCTGAGTTGATTATTATATTAAAAAAATATTAATACTGTGATCTCAAGGAGTAGAAGTATCAGGAAGAACTTAAAAACTGCTTCTAACATAGTACATCTAGGTATGAGAACTTTACAAGCTTCCCCTCTTCTTTGTACTGAACGAATAACAAAGTACTCTTTTAAAAAAGTTAATGTTCACCTTTGTAATAAATATCTGGCTTCTTTATTCTTAGGTGGCCAGATAAATGTGACAAGGCAGAGGCAGATAGACATTCACTACCAAGAGTTTTTACCATAATCACTCCTTATCTTTCTTTTGGATATCCTTACTTTTACTCTAAGGATTCTAAGGATTTTGGATATCCTTACTCTAAGTAAGGATAAACTAAGGATATGAAGATATGAGTTATGAGATATAAGATATGAGAAATGAGTTCTCAATGAACTCTCAGCAGCAATGCCTTGTTTTGTTTTATTTTGTTTTTTTCCTTTTCATTGGTGCCCTGGGGATTTTTACATCGTGGATCAGTGCATAATAGGAAATTCAATATGATGAGGGGTAATGTACACAAGGAATTGGGAAAGAGAATGTAAAATACATAAACAAGGTCTCAGGCAAACTAGAAACTAATTCCTTTAAAGTTATCTGTACTTTTATTATCCCTTGAAAAACTTTCATGTGTACCTAGGGATAGGTATATCCAGGTGTTGAAAACTAGTACTCTGTAGAATAATTTATTTTCTAAAAGGTATAAGAGATTTAAAATCAACCCATGTTGATTTTTTAAAGTTGACTTACTGATGTTTTTCCCTACAAGACAAATGACAACAAGACCAATATATAATATGAGAAAGAATATGACAGGCTTCTTTTAAAAATTTTCCTCATAAATGCTCTGTAATTCATATTTATACTGTGGACAAAAGTATGAAATAAAAATATCCACAGTATTTGGCAAATTAAGTTAATTGTCAAAAGTAGCTTTTAGCATTATACCCTGATTAGAACACAGACGGAAATAGGTAAAAAATAATATGAAGATCACTGACATCAGAGTGAAAAAAATGGAAGGGTGGAGGAGCTATAGTGAAGAAAGGTTGGGTAGTTGGCTTGCTTGTTTTAAGACAATACAGAGTTGATCATTTCGTATGCTGAGAATAAAGAGCTAGTTTAGATGCAGAAGTTGCTAAAGCTAATAAGTAAAGTATCACTTGTGTCAATGAAATATTTAAGTGTTGACAAAATAAATGTTTTGTCTCTCTTCACCTATTTTCATTTTATCTACATGCATTACTAAACCAATAAATTCATATCTTCCACCTCACTTCAGTATTTATCTCCTGTAAACTGTGGACCTGATAGAGAAACCAATGTGAGAATATATGAGGCTACTCTCATTTCTTTTTTTTTTTTTAATATTTTTTTTTTAGTTGTAGATGGGTACAAATATCTTTATTTATTTATTTATATGTGGTGCTGAGGATTGAACCCAGTGCCTCACACATGCAAGGCAAGTGCTCTACCACTGAGCTACAATCTCAGCCCTACTCTCATTTCTTTATGATTTCTCCAAATCATTTATAGGGAATATGATATTGAAATAGCTCCCCAGATTCATCTCTATACTCTTATCTAGAATGTGCCAGATTCTTCTGGTTATTCAATTATTTGTGATGTTGTACTATAAAAGACTTACCACTTTAAGAGCAGACTGAAAGAAGACAGAAAACAGAAAATAATTTAAAATGGGCTTAGAATTAATAGATTTTGGCCAGGCACGGTGGCACACATCTGTAATCCCAGCACTTTGGGAGGCTGAGTCAGGAGAATCGCGAGTTCAAAGCCAGCCTCAGCAAGGGCGAGGCGCTAAGCAACTCAGTGAGACCCTGTCTCTACATAAAACACAAAATAGGGCTGGGGATGTGGCTCAGTGGTCGAGTGCCCCTGAGTTCAATCCCCAGTACAAAAAAAAAAAAAAAAAAAGAATTAATAGATTTTGAAGGATTAATGAAATTTACTCTAGCATTACAAACATATGAAGGATTAAGATAATGATGTATTTCTTTATTTGCTTTATAAAAGAAAAGAGCTTTAATTTAAGATTACCTGAAAGTGTAGAGCAACTGCAGGTCTGGCCATCAACTTACTGAAATGTTCATTAAACTCTGGTGAAAGAATATCCTGTGATAATGTTTCATAAGGATCAAATGCTTGCTCCTGTTTTTTTAAAAAAAACAAAAATGAAAATGTATTAGGTTTAAAGAAATATCTTTTTGACTAATATGCTATGGATTATCTAATGACATAGTTCTGTTCAAGTCTTCAATGAAGTATCATCTCTTCTTGCTTTCTACTTTTCAAAGACAAACAATAACTATGTCTGCAGTAGATAAATTTTTAAACATTTAAGCACTGACCTTGAACACTAGATGCCAATAGGCAAGGAGTCTTAAAATAAATAACAGACTTTGTGTTCACAAGTATCAAGCTATTAAAATGTACATTTTATCCCCAGTAAATGAGAAGTATATTGATAACTAAAAGAAGGCTGGAAACTCAAGCTTACCCAAGTTTAAATAAGTTTACATTTAGGATACTTTAAAAGGAAACAACATTGATATTCAACAATTTTACAAATTAAAGAAATGAGAAAAAAGATAACAGATAGTGGGGCTGGGGTGGTGGCTCAGTGGTAGAGCGCTTGCCTAGCATGTGCGAGGCACTGGATTCAAACCTTAGCAGCACATAACGATGAAACAAATAAAGGCATGCTGTTCATCTACAACTACAAAAAATTTTTTTAAAAAAGATAACAGATAGTAAAATAACAAAATATTAACTGCCCATAGCTTTTCCAATGTATATATTTAAATAAATTCCTATTCTCTAATAATAACCAATAGCTCCAATGTTCAGTTAGAACTCAAGCTGGTGGGAATGTAAAGTAGTATGGCCCCATAAAAATAATTTGGCACCGTGTATAGTGGCAATGCTCACAATCCCAGAGGCTTGGCAGGTTGAGGCAAGAGGACTGCAAGTTCAAAGCCAGCCTCAGCAACTTAGTAAGGCCCTAAGCAAGTAGCAAGACCCTATCTTTAAATAAAAAATAAATAAATAAAAGGGGTTGGGGATTTGGCTCAGTGGTTAAGTGCCCCTGGGTTCAATCCCTGGCCCAAGGTTGAAGGGCAATTTAGCAGGTACTCAAAAAGCAAACACAGAATTACCATATAAACCAATAATTTCATTCCTAGGTATACACCTAAAATAAGCGAAAAAAATTCAATGTTATTGACAATAGCTAAAAGGGGGAAATAATACAAATGTCTATCAACAAATAGGATGAATAAAAAAAAGATAGAGGTTGAATATCTCTTATCAAAAATGCTTAGAACCTAGAAATGTTTCAGGTTTTGGAATATTACACAGATTTTATGGGCTGAGCATCCCTAATCTGAAAATCTGAAATCTGAAATATCCTGAAATTCCAAACCTATTTAAATGATGATTCAAAATGCTTTGGAATCCAAAACTTTTTAAGCGCTGGCTGGCAATCAAAAAAATTGCAGGCTGGGCATGGTGACACATGCCTATAAACCCAGCAACTCTGGAGGTTGAGGCAGGAGGAATACAAGTTCAAGACCTGCCTCAACAAATTAGCATGGCCCTAAGGACTTAGCAAGACCCTGTCTTGGATTTCACAGCATTTCAGATCAGTAGTATACTACCTTTATATATGTGAAAGGGAATATTATTCAGTCATAGAAAGGAATGACATTCTGACTCACGCACTGACATAGATGAACCTTCAAACATTATACTAAATGAAATAAGCAGATGGGCTGGGGCTGGGGCTCAGTGGCAGAGCGCTTGCCTCGCATGCGTGAGGCACTGGGTTTGATCCTCAGCACCACATAAAAATAAATAAATAAAGATATTGCGTCCACCTACGACCAAAAAAATATTTAGAAAAAAAAAAGAAATAAGCAGACACAAAAGGATAAATATATAATTACACTGACATGAAATATTTAAAATAGGAAAATTCATAGGGATAGAAAGTAGATTAGAGGTTTCCCAAAGCTGGGAGAGGGAAAAGCAGGAAGTTATTGCTCATTGTACTTTTCTGTTTGGGTGATGAAAAAGTTTTGGAATGAGGTAGTGGTGATGGCTATACAATACTGTGAATTTAATAAATATAAATGAACTGTATACCTGAAAATGGTTAATATGAGGCCAGAGATGTAGCTCAGCTGTACTGCACTTGCCTAGCATATGTAAAGTCCTGGGTTTAATCCCCAGTGCCAGCAACAACAAAAAAAGGAGGATAGGAAAGAAAGTTAAAATGGCATTTACATTTATAAACAAAATGAAAATAATATAGTATTTTAGAACCTCATAATATCTTAAAGAGTACAACAAATTATCAAGAGACCAACAATTAATTTGACTTCACAATATAAAAACACTGTATTAAGAATCAAGGCTGACAAAAACAAATAGGATGAATAAAAAAAAGATAGAGGTTGAATATCTCTTATCAAAAATGCTTAGAACCTAGAAATGTTTCAGGTTTTGGAATATTTATTACACAGATTTTACATTGGAGAAAAGGCAGCCTCTTCAACAAATGGTGCTGGGAAAACTGAAAATTCATATGTAGCAAAATGAAATTAAAACTCCATCTCTCACCCTGCACAAAAGTCAATTCAAAGTGGATCAAAGACTTCAACACTAGAATAGAGACCCTGCACCTAACAGAAGAAAAAGCAGGCCCAAATCTTCATCATGTTGGCTTAGGACCTGACTTCCTGAAAAAGACTCCTAAAGCATAAGAAATAAAATCAAGAATCAATAACTGGGATGGATTCAAACTAAAAAGTTTCTTCTCAGCAAAGGAAACAAATCAATAACATGATTAGAGAGCCTACAGAATGGGAAAAAATCTTTACCACATGTACCTCAGATAGAACACTAATCTCTAGGACATATAAAGAACTCAAAAAACTTAACCAAAGGGGGGAGGTGGGGGGAAGAAAAGGGGAATGAGTGTAGTAAAGATGGTTGAATGAGATGGTCATCACTACCCTCGGTGCATGTATAAAGACACAAATGTTGTGACTCTATCTGGTTTGCAACCGAAGAAATGGAAAAATTGAGCTCTATATACGTCTATGACTTGAAATGCATTTAAATAAATTAATTTAAAAAACTTAACCAAAAAAACCAATAATCCAATCAATAAATGGCTGAGGAACTGAACAGACACTTCACAGAAGATATACAATCAATCAACAAACATGAAAAACTGTTCATCATCTCTAGCAATTACAGAAATGCAAATCAAAACTACTCTAAGAGTTCATCTCACTCCAGCCAGAATGGCAGTTATCAAGAATACAAGCAATAGTAAGTGTTGGTGAGGATGTGGGGGAAAAGGCACACTCATAAATTGCTAGTGGGACAGCAAATTGGTGCAACCACTATGGAAAGCAGTATGGAGATACCTCAGAAAACTTGGAATGGATCCACCATTTGACCCAGCCATCCTACTCCTCAGTTTATATCCAAAGGACTTAAAATCTGCATACTGCAGTGACGTAGCCACATCAATGTTTATAGCAGCTCAATTCACAATAAACTATGAAACCAACCTAGATGCCCTTCAACAGATGAATGGATAAAGTGTGGTACACATACACAATGGAATATTACTCAGCCTTAAAGAAGGATGAAATTATGGCATTTGCAGGTAAATGGATGGAACTGGAGAATATCATGCTAGTGAAATAAGCCAATCCCAAAAAATCAAAACCCAAATGTTTTCTCTGATAAGTGGATGCTGAGCCACAGTGGAGTGGGGGCACAGGGAAGAATGAAGGAACTTTGGTTTGTATAGAGAGGAGTGAGGGGAGGGGTGAGGCTGTGGGGATGGGAAGGATGGTAGAACGAGACAGACATTATTACCCTACATACATATATGAATACATTACTGAACACGTACAGCCAGAGGAATAAGAAGATGTACTCCATTTGTGTAAATGTGTCAAAATGCATTCTACTGTAAATTAAATAAATTTGAAAAAAAAAAGAATCAAGGCTCAATGTTCACAATATTCAGTAACTGAATATTTTCATCCTTTCATTTTCTTTGTCCTACAAAATGGATCTAGTAAAACTGATCTATGTTTTAAGAAAAATATAGGCAAAGCTTATAAAATTAGGCATTTTTACATGAAATCTAAAAATTGCACTAAAAGCACTAAAAGAAATAAAAATGGCCAGTGAGTATGAAAGAATGCTTAACATCATTAATTTTAAAAAAAAGAACAATGACATGCATTTCTTTTCCCACTAGAATGCCCAAAATGAACACTGTTTATAATAACAAGAAAAAAAAAAACTACAAACTTATGTATAGTAGATGGTTAAATATGTTATGATGTCTCCATTTAACAGGGTATTTATACTTTAAAATTGTGATGAACTGTATTTATTAAAATGGAAAACATTCATAACATATAGGGGGAAAAGGTTATAAAATAGGACAATTGGGGCTGGGGTTGTAGCTCAGTGGTAGAGCACTTGGCTAGCACATGTAAGGCAATGGGTTTAATCCTCAGCACCACATAAAAACAAATAAATAAAATAAAGGTATAAAAAACAGTAGAAAAAACAGAACAACCATTTTCTTGTAAATACAAATAGGTTGGTATCGTGCATACAGAAATATTTGTAAGAATAAACGAACGTTATCTAAAGGATAAGTTATCTCAGGGCGTGGCAAAATAGAATGATTTTCATTTTATTTACATTTGTCTCTATTTTTTAAATATTTTTCAATAAGCCACATTACTTTTATAATCATTTATAAGATTACCAAATAATTTTCACTTTGGAAAAAAATACAAACCTTTTATATTTTTGAAACTTCAGCCTAAAATTCATAAGCTAAAGAACTATGATCAATAAAATTTATTTTCCTTAACTTTAAATGCACTTACCATTTAAAAAAAATCCTAAATGTTACTACTCTAGTATATAAATTTTTACCATATTAATATACTATAAAGTCACTAAAACTATAAACAATGTAACTTTAGTTTGCTATTGGTTAAACCTCATGTTTGTTTGTTTTTTGGTACTAGAACTGAACCTAGGGGTGCTTTACCACTGAGCTACATTCCCACTCCTTTTTATTTTCATTTATTTTGAGATAGGTTCTCGCTAAGTTGCTGAGGCTGACCTCAAATTTGCAATCCTCCTGCCTCAACCTCCCAAGTTGCTATAATTACATGTGTGCCACAGCACCTGCACCTAAGTATTTTTTTTTAAATAGTAGCCAGATTTTACAAAGAATATCTTCCTAAATTTCTTAATACAGTATTTAGGACTTTAATGATAATTTAAAGTAGTTTTGTAAACTTACTTCTGCCAAATCTTCAAAACAGCTGCCAGCTAAGGGATGAGGACTGCTTTCATCTGTCATTTCAACTGTGTCTTCAATCAAACCTAAAAGTTTCACAGTCAATTCATGTATATCTGAAATGTTACTGAAAATCTTTTCAATATCCTGAAAAAAGAAAAAGAAAGGTTATGCCATGTGAAGATTGTGAGTTATGCTTTAAAATTACGAAATACAAACAGAATATAAGTGTTAAGGGTGTATTTTCACTCAATCTGATACTAATATATTCCAAGATATAGTGAAAGTCGACTGTAAATATGGAAGGAAAATTTCAAAATATCTTGTATAATAGAGAGTAAAAATATTGGAAAATATAGATTCTCGATAGTTTAGTGAATGACAAAAGCTAAGATCAAACCAAAGATACCTCAGTTTGAAAACACCTCAGATACAATCTGTTTTTACTATTTGTTTCTCAACTCCTGAATTTAAGAAAGAATTAAAGATTTCATTCCAATTCCAATGTATGAATTATATTTAGGTTAAAAAGGTGTGAGTCCTCTGGATACAAACAGATCATATGACTAATTATCCAGGTTATAGTCAACTGTTATTCACCCTAGTATCTTGTAATAAAAATATCATGACCTTCAGAATATGACAAGCCCGAGCTTAAATTCTAGTTCCACCATGTGTGGTACAATATGACAACACGTTTAGTCTTTGTCCCTTATTTCTATGATGGGGCTCATTTCATCATCTCGTTTAATCCTCAAAAGAATCCTACCAGATATATCAGGTATATGACCAAGAGCAAATTATTTAATTCCTTAAAGGGAGCCCAGGGCTTCAAGGTCAGCAAGGAAAAACAAAAAACAAAGAACCCAAATTCAAGCTTGAGGTCTATAATTAACCTGAGTAAGTCATAACTATTTTATGTCAATTTTCCTACTAGAAAGGTAGAATAACGATGCCTACCCTATACATCTCATGACATTGTTATAAAGGTCAAATAAAAAAAATACTAAAGGACTTTGAACCACAAAATTCTGACTACTTAAGATAGTATGTCAGGTGGGAGTTACTGACATCATTAAAGTAAACCTATGTACCAAAGAAAAAAGGGGTCCAGTCCAGTGTGGTGTGCCTATAATTCCAGCTGCTTGGGAGGCTAAGGGAGAAGGACTCTAGGTTTAAAACCAGACTGGGCAATTCAGAGAACTGTCTCAAAATAAACTTTTAAAAAAAGCATTGTGGCTGTAGCTCAGTGATAGAGAATTTGCCCAGTATGCATGAGGTACTCGGTTCTTTCACCAGTACTAGAAAAAGAAAAGGGGGTGGGGGTAAGGTAAAGGCCAATTAAAACACCTTAAATTATCATTTAAACTCATAACTCATTATTTTGGAAAATAATGAGAAAAGCCAAATCAGTTTTTAAACATTCATCCAGCTATGTATTAGCATCACTCCCAGTTGTTCATGTAATAGTTATTTTGAGAAGGAAGTTAGGAGGTATAAGATAAATAAACTAAGGGCAGAGTATTTTTAAAATGTGGATGAAACATACAGATACTTAAAACTAATCATGGATAAAGGAAGGAAAGAAGAAAAAAATTTAAAGACAATGTTTCTATTTGGATTACCTGAGCTGACTTAAGAAGCTATAGAGGTAAAAGACAAGTCTCTGAATACCCACCCTATTCATGCCACTCTCACCCTGTCTTTAGTAGAGCAGCTCTCCTTTTGTTTATGTGGCATTCAGTTATAACTTTAAACTACTGCCTTAAAGAACCTACCAAAAGACAGGAAAAAGCATAGGTCTATTTTTTAGACCACATATCTTTCCCTCCACCTTCCAATGAATAACTAAATCTCAGATAGTAGATAGCAATCAAAGATTTTATTCCAGTGTAAACCCCCTTTCTTTATTTTCCATTGTCACTGCACTTATTATATAACAATTTGCATATTTTAAAATCCACAAATATACCAAAGAATATTTATATATGCTAATAAAGTAAAGAACATTACTATTTATAATTTTAAGCTGCTATTTGGTTTGGGGGATATATAGAATTTCAAACCCAAAAGTCACTTACAGAAGGTTTAAATAACTTTCTGTCAGAGAGAAAGGCTTCTCGAAACACTTTTATAATCATGTTTAGTTCCCGCAGATACTGTCTTTCTTCTGCAATTTCAGTTCTGACAAGGTCATAGTAGTTTAATTCACCTGAAGAACTAGGTTCATCTTCACACAGAGAAACCAAACCTATGTCATCTTGATCAAACATGTCCATCAAAACCTGAAAAATATAAATCAGGAATGTATAAAGTTATTTTCTTTAGTAAAACTGTCTCAAAAAACTTGATACACATACATACATACAAATATATATAAAAAAGAACATACATAAATCTGAACCAAATCCCAGCTCAGCCTGGGACTATGATTATGGACAAGTTATTTATTCTTTTGAAAATCAGATACCTTATATGTAAAATGTCACTGATGGAATAATTCAATGAGGTAATGTATATAAAATGTATACTACTATGTCTGGCAAACAGGAGGTATTTGCAGGAGGTAGTTCCTTATTGTGTTATAAGGAAGGTAGTATGCACTTGGGTAGAGTTAAAAAGGGAAAAATGAAATGATATATTGTAAAGGTAGACAGTAGATAATAATGTGACTCTTTTCTGATGCATACAGTCAGTCTTCTATACATATGGGTTCCATATCCATGGATTCAACTTACCTCAAATCAAAATTATTAGAAAAAGAAAAACTGCATCTGTGTTGAACATGTATAAAAACTATTCTTCTTGTCATTATTTCCTAAACAAAACAGTGTAACAACAATTTACATAGCATTTATGTTGTTATATATCATAAGTAATCCAGAGATGAGATATGCATAGGTTAAATATAAATACTATGCCATTGTACAAAAGAGACTTAAGCATCTGTGGAGATTTTGATATCCACCAAGGGTCCTGGTACCAATTCCCCACAGATACCAAAGGACAACTGTTATTTACCACACCAACAACTACTATTAAGTTTACTTGCTAAATCCAAATATTGTACTGATGCTTAAACAGCTATAGTGATAATTTCCTCTTTCAGAAATAGTAAAAACTACTACTATACATGAAGTCTGCCAAAAGACAAGAACTTTTTGTAAATCAAAAGCAACAGCAAGCTGAGCATGGTGGCACACTCCTGTAATCCCAGTGGTTCAGGAGGCTAAGGCAGGAGGATCTCGAGTTCAAAGCCAGCCTCAGCAAAAGCAAGGTGCTAATCAACTCAGTGAGATCCTGTCTCTAAATAAAACACAAAACAGGGCTGGGTATATGGCTCAGTGGTTGAGTGCCCCTGAGTTCAATCCCCAGTAACCAAAAAAAAAGCAACAGCAATAAGGTGACCATACATTTTAAATTAATAATAGTTACAAAAAGATTGTGCCTAGTTAATTAAATATTCAAAAATGAATGAAAAGAATTCTGAAAATTCAGGGAAAAAATATTATCCTGAAAAGGAAACTCCAAAGTAAAACTACTTCAAAGGAATAAGGGGAAATTCTGACAACACAGTAAGAGATAATATCCATTCAGAAAAACATCTACTGATCACGAGAAATTGTACCAACTGTTAGTAAATTACCATAAAGAAGAAACTAAAAATGAGCCCTGCCCTTTGTGAATCTAACTCAGAAATCTCCCTTAGGGGACTGTGGTTGTGGCTCAGTGGTAGGGCGCTTGCATAGCATGTGTAGGGCACCAAGTTCGACCCTCAGCACCACATAAAAAATACACAAATAAAATAAAGGTATTGTGTCCATCTATAACTAAAAATATTTTTTAAAAAAATCTCTCTTACACTTGGTTATCTCCATCCCCTTCCATGCTCTAGCCTATTAAACAATCAGCATCTCTTACAAGGATATACAAGTCTCAGAATTTGATCAGTCTGCCACAGGTCTTCCCAATCCCACTTCCAAAATTACGCTCTTAAAAACAAATTTGCTGGGCTGGGGTTATGACGCAGTGGTAGAATGCTCGCCTAGCACATGAGAGGTACTGGGTTTGATCCTCGGCATCACATAAAATAAAATAAAGATATTCTGTCCACCTACAACTAAAAAATAAATATTAAAAAAAAAACAAACAAATTTGCTCAGTTACTTGGAGGCTGAGGCAGGAGGATCACTATTCAAGGCCAATCTGGGCAATTTTGAGAAACCCTGTCTCAAAACAAAAAATCAAAAAAGCTGGGAATGAGCTCAGTAGCAGAGTACATGCCTACCATGCATGAGACCCTGGGTTTAAGCCCCACAAAAAAAAGATTAAAAATGATACTGGATTGCATTGCTTTCTTCATAAAATCTTAATTTCTTTAGTATAAAAGCCATTTATAATTTAAACCCAACCTGCTTTCTCAAATCCCTTGGATCCCTCTCCTCTTCATTGTCCATTTCACATGAAACATACCTTCTTGTTACTGAACACCATTCACCCCTAATTCCTAGCCATTTTAGACTTTGAAGAAACCAATGGGGCTGCACAGGGAATTTATTGATAAAATCTAATTTTAAACAGACATTCAAAATGAAGGTAGGACACATAAAAACATACAGAAGAACTATCACTCTCTTTTTCTCTCCTTACCAAAGATCCATTTAGAATAGTCTATACCTGTTGTCTCTTCTCATTCCTGTTCACTTAGCAAGCCCATTAGTCTCTAAAATTGCTCTCACTGACTTTCTGGAGTCAGATCTAATGGTATATTTTTGTCTTCTTACAGCTCATCATCTCTACTTCTTAAAACATTCCCTTCCCTTGGTTTCTAAAAAGCTGTTTGGCAATGGGGCCTCCTTCTCTACCACTTAATTCTCTACCATCCACTCCAGAGTTCCATTCTTAAAATTCTTTTTGCAACTACTAAAGTTTGGATAAGTGTCTCCTAAAGGCCATGTGTTAAAGGTTTGGAACTACTAGGAAGTGGTAGAACCTGTAAGAAGTGGGGCCTTATGGGAAGTAGTTAAGTCACTGGAGGCATACCCTTGAAGGGCATATTGGCTCCTTGATCTTTTGGCTTCCTGGACACAATGAAATGAGTGGGTTGTTTGACCACGCACTCCTTGCCATGATATGCTTTCTTACCATAAGCCCAAAGCAACAAGACCAACTGATCACGGACTAGAATCTTGAAAACTCTGAGTCAAAACAAACTTTCACTCTTTTTAAGTTGGTTACCTCAGGTATTGTTACAGTTATGGAACACTGACAGTAACATCACCAAAAGTCCTGAATCAGGCAGGTAACATCTATATAAGAATAGTAGAGACTGTGACAAATTGGAAGGTGTATGCACCTAAAGAGAAAGTCTTCTGTTCAATGCCAGCTATTTTCTGAAAATCAGCCTTTCTGATTTTCTTTTTTTCAAGAAAAGTATAGAATCCAGATTTCTATGTGAAAAAAAAATTTATTCGTAAATGCAAACAAATGGCAAAAAATTTAATTTTTTAAAATCTAGAGGCTTTATTAACTACCAAGACACCAGTCTAAAAACATCTGCTATCCTTGCTCCATGAGTAAGTTCATCCCCTGAGATGATTTCCAATTACTATCTAGATTATAATGATTCCTAAATATTTATATCTAGCCTTGGCATCTCTTTGGACTCAAGACAAATGTTGCCAAAGGCCTAATATCTCCTTGTCTAATACAACCTACACATATATACTCCATCTCATGATCACTAATAATATCGCCTATTTGTACTTGGTCTTCATAACTACAAAATTGTCATTACCTCACTTAGACTTATTACTTCTCCAATTTCTCTCCTATATCCAATCTATCCCCAAATCCTATTGACTCTAACTCAGAATACCTCTTAAATCTGGTTAGTTCCCTCTATTACTGTTTAGAATGTCTTCTCTTACTTCCCCCCTGCTTTCCAACTATTACATTTATTCATCTGACCAATACCTGCCCACTTGTTTTCATCATTTAGCTCAAATATAATTTTTATATAGTTTTTCCAAACTCTCCTAACTCCCCACCAGACTTTCCTACTAGCTCCATTAGCAATCTTCATCTTATATAAGCAACTAACTTATAATAAAATTTCTATTTATATCTGTTTTACCCCATTAGCCAGTGACCTTCTAAGGATTAAAAATCATGTTTTCACATTAAAATCCACATCATCTGACACATAATAAATGTACTAAAGATACTTATTTAAAGACCATATATGGCCAGAGGAACACATTTATAATCCCAGCCACTTATGAGGCTGAAGCAGGAGGATCACAAGTTCAAGGCCAGTCTGGGCAATTTAGCAAGACACTGTCTCAAAATAAAATAAAAAAGAAAGGACTGGGGATACAGTTTGGTGGGAAAGAGTCCCACAAAAAATAATAAGATAAATAAAGAGCATATGTATATTGTACATATTTACAAACTATTATACTTGTAAAGAAGGCTAAAGGCCAAATGAGTGAAGAATCACAAAAACTATTAGGACAATAAAAGTATTTTGGGGTCATGTTTATGACAAGAACACTAAAGAAGTAGAGCCAGTTCTTGAAACAAATAGAGTAATGATATCAGGAAAGAAATACAGCCAGGCACAGTGGCACACACCTATAATTCCAGCAACTTTGAAGACAGGCAGGAGGATTGCAAGTTTGAGTCTAGACTCAGATTAGGAAAACCATCAGCAACATAGTGATATTTATTTTCAAAATACAAAATAAAAAGGGTTGGAGTTGTAGCTCTGTGGTAAAGTGCCCCTGAGTTCAATATCTAGCACCAAAACAAGAGAACTCAACCCCTGTTACACGTAGGCCTGGAAAATTAAAATTTCTTCAAAGCAGCTCTGTACCCTCTTACTTTCACCTTTCTTAAATAGTATTTTCTTCTTAATTATATGTGTTCCACTTTTCCAGATTAAATACTATTTTCCTTAGTAGTGACAAATACAATAGAAGTTGAGTTCTACAATTCTTTCCTATGATCATCTAACTATTCTCAGCAACTTTTGACATGCCAAACTACCCCAGAAGAGCCAAGTGTTTTTATTTTTAATGTTTAAAAAACATTTTGATTCTCAAGTTCTCTAGCAAGTCATACAGATTCCTTGAAATCAATATCTCAAAAATTTATTAAACAGATGGGTGTGGTTCTTGAAATAGCAATCAATAGAAATCAGTTTAGATTCACAAAGATCACACTGCATCAAACAATCTTATTACTTAACTTACATAACTAGGATCATAAATACAGTCATATGGATGTTAGCTAAGCATATGACAGTCTCTTATGACAAATAGGAGATTCCAAAAGAGAAGTCTGAAACAAAGATTAGCTAAGTAGAACACAGTTGTCAAATCCAACTCACTGCCTATTTTTGTAAATGAAGTTTTACTAGTAGACAGCCCATGCTCTATTGTTTATGGCTGCTTTCATGCTACCAAGGGCAAAGATAAGTAGTTGCAAGAGAAACTACATGGCCTACAAAGCCTCAAATATTTTCCTCTGGCCTTTACACATAAAATTTGTTGACCCAGATTTGGACAGGAGATGAAATAATAACTGAAAAGCTATAATGATGAAAAGTTGTGACATTTAACCTAGAAGAACGCCTAATAACACTTAAAAATCTCATTTCTTATACTGTATTTTTCAACCATTTTACTAAATAATTTCAACTAACACAATGCTTTTTGGATTAGTACACATTATCAAAGTTGGGTAAGATATTAAAAGTGTTATTTGTCAGAATTTTTTGAAAAATTTTTTAAAGATCCTGATGTTTTAGAACATAGCTTCAATAACAGTATGAAATTTTCTAGGGATACATTTGAATTCAATCTTACATTTAAAAAAATTAGTAGTGTCAGGTAGAGGAATCAAAGATATAACAACATAATGGTATCTCATAAAGTCCAAGGGACTTCAAGTATCTGTAAACTCAGTAAGTAATCAAGATCACATGGGAATCAAAAAAGTTAATGCAGAAATTATGAAATAGCATACAGAATCAAGAAGGTCAGAATCTGATTATACTCAGTGTGGTCAGACCAAATCTGAACTTCTGTTTTTTAATATTAGCAATCAGTCTGAAAGCTATATAGCAAGGGGATCTGATAATCATGCCACATGAAGTTTTTTAATTTTGTTTTGTTTTGTTTTTAACTCTCAGAAGATGATGATTTAGGACATGGAAAAATGTTTCAAATAACTGAATAACTTAAAAACAATATAGTCTGAAAAACAGTATAGTCTGATTTAAGGTACTTCAGAAGACAGAATTAATGAATAAAAGTTAACAGAGAAGCCAATTTTAGCTTTATATGAGAAAGAAATTCCACTTAATTCCCTTTATAAAAACAGTTTTGTGAGAAACAAATTCACCAGTGCCCAAGAACACATAATCACTTGACAATGAGTTTCTTAGGATTCAGTGTCTCCTAATTCTGAAACTGTTTTGAAATTAATTGCTTTTGTCTTTAAAAAATCATAGAGAAGGTAAACCTCAAGTATGGTATGAAGTCTCTCCTTTCCATAATTTCTCAACAGTCTCCTCAAGGCCACCGGGGGAAGAGGAAAGACAAGGCAAATAAGGTAGGAATTCCTGCAGGGTGGGAAGAGAAGAAAAGTTGTGGTGGCCCATCTCAGGGTGTTGGATCCTTAGTAGAATAAGAAGGGTATCTAAGGAGCTGGGCGTGGTGGCTCATGCCTGTAATCCCAGCACTTAGGGAGGCTGAGACAGGAGAATTGCGAGTTCAAAGCCAGCCTCAGCAACGGCGAGGCACTAAGCAACTCAGTGAGACCCTGTCTCTACATAAAACACAAAACAGGGCTGGGGGTGTGACTCAGTGGTCCAGTGCCCCTGAGTTCAATCTCCAGTACCAAAAAAAAAAGAAGGGTATCTAAGGGTGAGGTACAGCCTGATGTTAGAGACTAAGGCCTATCAAGATAAAGAGACTATCCATATAATAGGCAGCTTTGGTAAAGAGTGTTGGAGCTTAGTGGCTAAGAAAAGCATTCACATGGAAGACAGCCTACCATAGAGTGTTAAAAGCCCAGGAAGGGGACAAGGATATTCACATGGTGGGGGAGTGAAGTGGGGGTGGGGCGGCAGCAGTATAAGGCTGTCAGAGTTTGAGATGGATAGGGAGAGTATATATGAAAGGGATGGTTCTAAGTTAATACAGGGTTAAGGAGGCAGCCTATGCCAGTCAGGAAAGAGAAAAGGTTGGTTACATTCAGGAGGATTGATCAAATAAGAAAATATATCAAGAAAAATGAAAGCCACTTTTCCCACTGGATTAGAGAGATGAGAAATAAGTACAGACTGTGTGTGTTTGTATGTGTATGGATGTATGGAGCGTGCATTTCATATATATACACACACACCATGGCATTTAGAACCAAGATCTGAGTGCTGGACAAGTTCATTGCTGGTGGGTATCACTGTTGGGTATCTATATATACACATATTCCCTCACTCTGGCCCTTAAGAGTGAGGGAATATGTGTATATATAGGTATATGTGTGTGTACATTATGTATAAGTACATATAAATAAGTGTGTGCATGTGTGTATACACACATATGCCAGAGTAGTGACAATCCAACAGCAATGATCTCATCTAGTACCTAGATTTTGGGTTCTAAATGCTATACTTCATTAAAAGGAGCCAGGGTTTTTAGAGAAATAACTAATTCTAGAGTTTGAACAGCCAGTAAAGAGCATGTTGAACCTGGGGCTGGGGTTGTGGCTTAGCGGCAGAGTGCTTGCCTTGCACATGTGAGGGACTGGGTTTGATCCTCAGCACCACATAAAAATGAATAAAATAAAGGTATTGTGTCCATCTACAACTAAAAAATATATATATTTTAAAAATTTTTTCAGGAGAGTACTTGAACCTAGAACATCTAGTGTCAAAAGAAAGTACTCCAGAAAGACAAATACCACACATTCTCATTTATATGTAGAATCTAAAATAATCAAATTCATAGAAGCAGAGAGCAGAATGGTGTTACCAGAGGATGTGGGGTGGGAGAAATAGGAAGTTGATGGTCAAAGGGTACAAAATCTCAATCAGATAGAAAGAATAAATTTTTCTGTTTTTTGAGATCTACTGCGTAGCATGGTAAATATAGTAAACAACAATGTGCTATACATTTCAAAATCACTAAAAGAATAAATTTTGAATGTTCCCACCACAAAAATACTGTGGTATTTAAGATGATGTGTATGTTAATAAGATTATTCCACATTGTATTTATAAACCATAACATCACTTTATACACCATAAATATATACAACTAAAATTTGCTGATTTATACTTTAAAAAATAAGCAAACAGAAAAATAAAGTGTTCAAAGAATGACACAAATAGAGAAGACAACTCAGAGATCCCACTGACTGTAGCTGGTACAATTTGAAAATCTAAATAAAAAATGAAGTAATGGATTATGGCCCATTGAATAAAATAAGAATCAAGAAGTTTATATTAAAATAAACATATGAGTAAATTTAAAGCATGATAAGGAATAAGATACACAGTCCCAAAATATTCTATAAATCATTTATTAATTACAAAATGGAAAAGAGTAACTCATAAATAAAAGGCCTGGAAATCAACCCCTTAATCAAGTAATCAGAGTGAACATAACCACTAATAAAACACACTGAAAATTATATACCTATGTGCCATGTGAGAAAATGCAATGAAAAGAACACAGCACAATTTTTACGACATTCCTGCTAAAGACCATAAAGACCATTCTAATCAAGAGATAATATCAGAAAAATCTAAAGCTGGACATAGTGATACACTCCTGTAATCCCAGCTACTTGGGAGGCTGAGGCAGGAAGGCAACAGGCTTGAGGCCACCCTGGGCCAAGACTCTGTCTCAAAATAAATTTTTTTTAAAAAGGCAGGGGATGTAGCATGCCTATCATGTATGAGGCCCTTAATGTGAAGTACAGCAAAACAAAAAACATAAAACCTGAATTGAGGAATATTGTACACAGTAGCTGACTTGTAACCCTTAAAAGTATAAAGATCATAAAAGTTAAAGAATAAGGAATTGTTCCTGACTGAGAAAAAGATAAATGATAACTAAATAAACAACACATGATTTTCACCAGATCATTTTGCTATAAAGAATGTTAGTAGGACAACTTGCAAAACTTGAATTGTACAAATGTATTAATTTCCTGGATTTTGACTGCCATACTGTTGCACTGTAGGAGAATGTTCTTGTTGTAGGACTCACTATGGTGGAACTAATTCTCAAAATGACACAGTAGCAAGGGGGTTTATTTATTGTACTGCCAACTTTTCTATAAGCCCAAGACACTTTGAAAGTAACCAACAATATGCTGTCACAATTTTAGAAGTCATAATAGATATGATAAGAAATTTTCAAAATAAAATGTAAGTGAAAAATCATTTTTTAAAATTATGGTATACTGCAATGGATCTCAGGTGTATACACATCAGCATCAGGGATGTTTTCAAAAAACAGTGAAGCTTGGCAGTCCAACCAAGCCAGTTAAATTTCTAGGGGTAAGATGTAGGCATCAGTATTCTTTAAAAGCTCTCTAGTAATTGCAATGTGCAGTCAAGTCTGAGAACCACTGGCATATGGCAGGCACTAGAGGCCTCAGTTTAGGCACCTTCTCTGTGCAGTCTTCCAGGCCTCTCCCTGATTACTTTCTCGACTCCACCTTGGACTTGTTAGTGTAATAGTTTAAATTACATTGTGCTGCAATAATTTGTTTATAATAGTTTTACTTCACACTAAAACAAATTACTTCTAAAACATGGGTTGCTACCTTAGTGTTGTATCTTCCCTACCTGGGACAGTAACAGTGGTTAAACCTATAACAGGTACTTCAAAAATGCTGATTTTAAAAAGAAAAAGTGAAAATGAAAGAAAGAAGGAAATGGACTCAATTTCTTTTCTTAAGTAGCTTATAGCCAAGAAGGAAGATAGATATGTAAACAAAGAGTTATGAAGGGAGTAATTTGGCTTTGCAAACTTCATTTTCTTTGCCAGTGTCCCACTAAACTATCCTGTGAAAAACCAAAGTATGTTCTTCAAAATTAGTTGTACTTAGAAGTATCAGAGTGGGCTGGGATTGTAGCTCAGTGGTAGAGCGCTTGCCTCGCATGCGTGAGGCCCTGGGTTCGATCCTCGGCACCACATACAAAGCAATAAAATAAAGACGTTCATCTACAACTAAAAAAATATTTAAAAAAAAAAAAAGAAATATCAGAGTAAACTTTACATGTTCTCCTTCTAAAAATATAAAACTCAAGCTACGTTTCTTAAAGTGGTTTGAAACTCTGCATGTTTTTTCCTGTAGGTAAAAGGTTCTTGGTGGAAAAAAGGGAAACTGCCTACCCATCCTGACATATGCTTAAAAACAGGGAAATATCATGGTTATGCTGTAAAGCCAAGATTCTTCTGTCTTCTAATATCAGGATTTATAAAATTTACTAAGATAATAATACATTTAAAAATTAAGGCAGAAATGACTTTTAACACTTACCTTATCTGCACACATTGACACTTTAATATCCTGTTGAGATATTTCATAATGTCGGATATTAAAAACATAATTACCAGCCAATTTCAAAATATCTGCTGATATATATTCTAGTACAGCCACAATATATAAGGACACATGGTAGTCCACTTTATACCCCAAAACTTCCTGTGGAAAAAAATAAATACTTTAATTCCAAAAAATAGCACTGTCTAGTATCAGTTAAACACTTAAAAATTCCTAATTTTTGCTTATAAAGAACTTTCTATAAGTCAAATGTCTCATCTTATGGGTATCACAGGATATAAAACTGCCTTTTCATCCTAGCGCTACAGGTTTCAAAAAAAAATTTTTAAAGATATCTAATTGAATAAATCTGATTTCTTATCAAACGAGAATAGTTGATTCTAATATAAGAAATTGTGGGCTGTACTTTACTGAAACCTCTTAACACATTATCTACAACCCATTTGACAAATATCTCCTTTCTTCAAGGACCTTGTTTTAAATCAGTATCCCCTAATTATACTGGAAGGGAGCATGTGTGTTTGTGTATGTAGGAGGGGTGTTCTTGAAATTTCTTCAAAATGGTCTTTGAATCCATGTACAATAAACATATTATAGAGATTAAATAATATTCTCAGGCCTGTTTTTCTAAAGTATATGGAAATATCTGTACTACAGATTAATTTTAAAATGTTTATTTCACAGTAGCTTTTGACATTACATATACTTTTTAAAATCAACAAAAGCTTAAGAATCATGGCCAAATACATAAGAACCAGTCAGGGTAGCATTTCTTGGAGAATATCACAAAAGTGCCACAATGCATTCTCACTATTATTAACTTTTAATATTATTTGAAAGCAATTCTAATTCATCAGAGCACATTTATTTTTATGTTGCTCTTTTGGGGCAGGCAGTGCTAAATACTGAATACAGGGCCTTACATATGTTAAGTATGTGCTCTACCACTGACATATACTTGCAACCTCTATTTTTATTCAGTACACATATTAATATACACTTATGTATATGTACAATACACATGCAAGTGCACAAATACACTAACAGACCATGCTACATTAATACTACACAAATACACCAATGCTGTATAAATAATTATTTGTTAAAGAATTCCCCAAATGTTTAATTTTATTACCTTCAATGAAGGATGAATTTTGTCCACAGGCAGTAAAAGAGGATTTCTTCGTTTTCGTTTCTCTATGGCAGACTGTGCATCAGCAATAGCCCATTTGTCAATTGGATGAGGAAAAGTCTTTTGAACTCGTTCCTGTTCAGATCATTACAATACCATTGCAGAATTAAGAGAAGTGTTTACAAATAGAAAATTCACAAAAAATTCAACTTTAACATTATCTCTAATGCAAACAGAACAGTGATATAATATGTTCTTTCTACTACATTAAATAAATTTGTGTTTAAAAAAAGGCCAATAAGACTACCAAGATTTTTCCACATAATTTAAGATGAACTGGAGGCTGGGGATGTAGCTCAGTGAGAGAGTAATTGTCTAGTTAGTATGCACAGTACTGCAAAAGTAAAAGAAGATGAACTGGAAAAAGGAAAAGATATAATGTATAGGATATTAACATGAAATAGTATATGAGTGATTTTAAGTTTTCAGAGTAAAGAATATTTACCTAGCAGAAGTTATTAATTCATTATCATTAATTATTACAAAGTCATTCTTCTTTTGCTAATCTTAGCACTTTAAATAAAGAAAATTTATAGGAACAAATATCACAGAATCATGTGGGTGCAGGACCTCAGAATGACTATGGAAATACAAATTTTGGCAAAAATAGTCCAAGCTTGTATGGTTCACCTAATCTTAAATTTAACCTGTGACTGACACAAATAATGAGAACTACTGATATCTGGCTCTCTTCTTAATGTCAAAAAGTAATTTTGATTTAGCAAAGTTTCCTACTTTTAAAATTATATTCGCCTATATTAGCAAATTCAGCTACTGAAAAGTATTCTTTCACTGTATTTATTTAAAGTTCAAGTCTTGCAGTGGAGAATACAGAAACAAATGTTTAATTCCAAGGGTCGCAGAAAAAATTAATACCTCAATCACTGCAAATTAAGATTTTCCTTCACACTGCAAGTTGTTGCTTTATTATAGAAACAATCTTCAAAAGAAAGATAATGTAAATCGTATAGTACAAAAGTAATTTTTAAAGCTGCACTAATATTTCTACAATTCTAAAAATACTCCCATGTAACTGAGGCAAAACAAGTATTTGAACACTAATGCACACATACTCTTTTAGAAGCAGATGTATTTTAATCAATAAGCAAAAATCTTAGGATTTACATTTATCTACTGAAGTAATATTTTTATTCAGTGAAAGGCATAGATCTTAAGTATACAATTGGATGTTTGCTTTGTGTTTTGTTTTGTTTTGTTTTATACGGGGGATTAAACCCAAGAGCACTCTACCACTGAGCTACACCCCAGTCCTTTTTTAAAAAAATTATTTTCATTTTTTATTTTGAGACAAGGTCTCACTAAATTACTTAGTGCCTCTCTAAGCTGTTGAGGCTAGCCTTGAACTTGTGATCCTCCTGCCTTAGCCTTCTGAGCCACTGGGATTACAGGCATTTGCCACCGTGCCTGACCAATTTGATGAGTTTTGAAAATGTTCACGCTTTTGTAACCATCAACTAAATCAACATATAGAACATTTCTATAATTGATCATCTTCCTTCATAGGCAAGCACTATCCTAATTTCTACCACCATTGGTTTGACCTGTTTCTAAAGTTCTTTAAGATGAAATCTTACAATATGTATTCTCTTGGGTCTGATTTTTTTCACTCTATGAATTGCAGCTATATTATAGCACGTATCAATAACTTTTGACTAGTATTTCATTTTATAAATCTACCACTATTAAGAATTAAACTGCTTAGATATTAACATATAAGCCTCTTCATGAACATATATTTTCCTTCTCTAGGGTAAATACCTAATAGGAGAACTGCTGAGTCACACAATAGATATTTAACTTTTTTAGAAACTGCTAAAATATTTCCAAAAGTTGTTATACCAGTTTATACTCCCACAAGCAATATAAAGAGTTCTAGTTGCTCTATATTCTCACCAACATGTGGTATAACTTTTAATTTTATAGCTTTTTGTTGGTGTGAAATAACATCTCATTGTGATTTGTTTTATTTTTGCATACTAGGGATTGTACCCTGAACCTCATGCAAGCTCAGCAAGTGTTCTACCAGAGCTGCATCTCTAGCTCGCTCATTGTGATTTTAATTCCTATTTCCTAGATGACTTTTGAGCTTTAGTACCTTTTCATGTACTTACTAGCTATTAACTATATCTTCTTTTATGAAATTTCTGTTTAAGATTCTTGCCCATTTGGGGAAAGAGGGTATATTTTTTCTTTTTATTTGTATAAGTTTATATATTTATTAATGTATTCTGGGTATAAGCCCTTTGTCAGTAATACACATTACAAGTATATTCCCTTTGAATGGAATTTACACCTTTTTACTGTCCCATCTATTTTATTCTTTATTAGTTATTGTGTTTTGAGTCTTCTCCAAAAATATTTGTCTAACCTTGCTGGGTGTGGTGGTGCATGCCTGTAATTCTAGCAACTCAGGAGGTTGAGGCAGAAGGATCACAAGTTAGAGGCCAGCCTTAGCAATTTATGAGACACTATCTCAAAATAAAAAAATAAAAAGGACTGGGGATGTAGCTCAGTGGTATAGCACCCTGAGCTTCAATCCCCAATGCAAAAAAAAAAAAGTATGCCTAATTAAGATATTCTCTGTTCTTCTGGAAACCTTATAATTTTCATAATTTCAGCTTTTATGTCTATACCGAATTGCTCTTAAATTAATTTCTGTTTGTGGTATGAGAGAGATTTCAAAGTTTTCCCCCATAAATTTATCCAGTTGTTCTAGTCTTTTTCTTTTTTCTTTTTTTTTTAATGAAAAACTTTTCTTTTCTCAATGAACTACCTTGGTTTTTTTTTTTTAATATATGTATTAGTTGTAGATGGACACAATATCTTTATTTATTTTTATGTGGTGCTGAAGATCGAACCCAGTGCCTCACGCATGCAAGGCAAGCGCTCTACCACTGACCTACAATCCAAGCCCAACCTTGGTATTTTTGTCAAAAATGAACTGACCATGCTGGGCATGGTGGCACACACCTGTAATCCCAGCAACTTGGGAGGCAGGAGGACTGCAAGTTCAGGGCCAGCCTCAGCATCTTAGCAAAGCCCAGGTGATTCAGTGAGACCTTGTCTCAAAACAAATAATAAAAAGGACTGGGAGCCAGGCGCGGTGGCTCAAGCCTGTAATCCCAGCACTTAGGGAGGCTGAGACAGGAGAATCGTGAGTTCAAAGCCAGCCTCAGCAATGGCGAGGCGCTAATCAATTCAGTGAGACCCTGTCTCTACATAAAACACAAAATAGGGCTGGGGATGTGGCTCAGTGGTCAAGTATCCCTGAGTTCAATCCCCAGTACCAAAAAAAAAAAAAAGGACTGGGGATGTGACTCAGTGGTTAAGTACCCCTGGGTTCAAGTCTAGTACCAAAAAAACAAAAACAAAAAACAACTGACTGTATATATCACATATAATTTCAGTGGCTTTAGTGTCCACAATAATTTAGAATAATATAGATCTATATACAAAACTTAATTGATACAGTAATTCCATGGCTCTTTGAAATAACAAAATAATTTTTACCTCAACATCTTGAACAGTCCTTGGTTGAGCCATGCATAATTTGTTAAGCAGCTGAAAAATCAGTTCTTCAATATAATAAAGAGAATCTTCATTAGCTGAGAGATTGGGATGTACTTGCTCCTGAACCTTAAAATAAAAGTTCTCAGTTACAGTACTGATAAAATAATACAAAATGAATAAAATATCAAAGCAAAAATATAGACTTAATATTTTGCTAGGCTGGTTAGTTACTCTAATACAAACATAAAACAAAATGAAAAACTATTGGTCCATGTAAACTTTCCTTAACCCATAGAACAGTGGGTTCTTTATACTTCTTTGGATCTTTTGAAAATCTGTCAAACAGCCATGGAGTGCTCTTCTCCCTAAAACCAAAATTGTGTGTGTGTGTGTATTTCTATACAATTTCAAAGGAATCATGGATTCCCTGAAGCCAACTAATAAAACCACTAAGTCATGAATTCCAGCAATAGAGGTACCTCTGAAAAAACATAATTACTATACTATACACAGATGCTTTATGAAGTAGGTGCTACTAAACTTCATAATGGCATATATTGCTTATTCTCACCACCTAACTATGCTGAACTTTTTGTTTTTAAATTTACTAAAGCTAAACTCCAGTAATTTATCCTAAAAAATAATTCAGTTTGGATATGAGAAATACAGTAAGTAATATTGCCTACTATAGAATAGGTGTCTTATAAATACTTATTATCAAAATTTAAGTGTTGCTTTAAACTTTTTATGGCATGGTATTAAAAGGACATCAGTGCTGCTGACAAATAAATAAAATATCCCAGAAATCTTTAATAGTCTCATAGTTATTTTTAAAAATTGAATTAGTAATTAAATCCATCCCACAAAGAAAACAGCATGAAGTTGACTAATTTGTCTAAATTCTCAAAATTTAGCACAAAATTCTCCCTCACATCTGGATCATGTACCCACTATGAAACCAACAAATACCAATGAATGAATGGCTTATGATTTAGGCTTTACCATTTCCTGAGTAGTCCACCCTTGAACAAAATCAGTACAAAAAACATAAGCATAAAATAGAGCATTATAGCCTCTTATATTCTGTAAGTCTTATAAGATCTATAATGAAGTCCCTTCTCTCATTGCCAATATTAGTTATTTGTATGTTCATTCTTTTTCTTTATTTAGTATCTCAGAAGTTTATAAATTTTATTAATCTTTTCAAGAATCAACTCTTGACTTCGTTGATCCTCTCTATTTTACGTTTCATTTATTTTTGCTTCACCTTTATTATTTCTTCTGCTTTTTCTGTTCTTTTGCTAACTTGCTGAGATGGATACTTAGCTCATTATTGTTCAAACTATCATCTTTAGTATGAGCATTTTCTCAAAGTGCTATTTTTGTTAAAATCCACAGATTTAAAAAAAATTTTAGTTGCAGATGGACACAATACATTTAATTTTTTAGTTTTTTTAAATAATGTTATTGTATTTTTATACCTTTATTTGCTTATATTTATGTGATGCTGAGGCTCTAACCCAGTGCCTCACTCATGCTAGGCAAGCGCTCTACTACTGAACTACAGCCCCTGCCCCTTATTTAGTTAGTTTTATATGGTACTGAGAATTGAACCCAGTGCCTCACATGTGCTAGGTAAGCGCTCTATCACTGAGCCATAACCCCAGGCCCAAATCCACAGATTCTGATACGAAATACTTTTGTAAACATCCAGTTCAAAATAACTTATCATTTCTATTGCTTTTTTTTTCCTAATATACTTTAGAATCTAGAAGTGA
>PVHX01010516.1:0-69626 GCA_004024805.1 Geosciurus inauris
CCCTGATATTCTCATAAAGCATTTAGCCCTTTTTAATATGCATATTAGCAAACAGTAAAAGTAACATCCTGAGCAATTTTCTCACTTATAAAGTAAACAAACTCTGTCACACAAAACTGCTTCTAGCAAGAATTGCAATAGTTTTTTGTTGTTCAGATATTTTGCAAATAAAATGAATCAATTGAGGAAACATGTTTGGATAACATCTGCTTTCTTCAACTTGCATAGTCTGAAACAAAGACTGTGCTAGAGTATTTCCCATTAATTGTTCCCATTGTGAGTGAATTACCCTGAATAGCCAATATACTTTATTCTACAGTTTCTCATTAAAACCAAAGCAGCTAAAGTTTGTGGGCCATCATTTTCTATGCTACATTTAATATGCAAACTAATTTTGAAAGGCAAGAGGCACCTGCATCACAGATTTCAAATGAATTTGCATAATAAATATAGTACAGACTCAAAGCTTGCCTTGTAGAGGACAATGACAGATGTGTAAGCAGTTTTGTGTGATAGTCCTGCATAACGAAATTTGCTCCAGAGTTAAATTTCAGGGTCAGAGTAGGACAAGTAATCTATTATAGGATAAACATTTCATGTAAGCAAACATTCTATGTTAAAGCATCCAAGATTTATTCTCCATATAAACTGATGGGGGAGGCTTTTCTCTTTTATCTAGAAATCTTGCATTCTATACTTGAATATTTGACTGCCTCATATTTGAATATAAGAGCCTTTTCAACCTGACAAAGATGTGGGCACTAAATTCTAATCTTGTTCTTTTCCTATTTAGTTTATTTATTGTGTTTACTGTTATTTATTCTTCCTGAGAACTGTAGCAAATAATTCGTATATATGTGATTGTCATAAATATTAATAAACAAATGAAAAATACTGATCAATACTGGCTTTTTTCACAAACTATGTTAATGCTAAAAACTAATATACAAACAAAGTTAACTTTAGGATTTAGGATAGCCCAGAGAAAAGCTACTTTCCCTAAAAACTAACATGAGAAGTGATTGATCTGTGATTCAGAGACATATTAACCTCATTGTTTAACTTCACTGCCTTTGCATTGAACACCTGCAATGAAGTATAAACAATTTTCTACATCCATCTAATGGTAGCTCCTGGTAAATTACAAATTATAATCCAAAGTAACTGTGAAAAAAACATTTGCTTTTCTAGAATTATGCTGAACTATATTGGAATTTAGTGATGTCTAACAAGTGGAATCATCATCAGAAGATCTCTTTCCACATTCACAATGATTTGCTCAGTTGGAAATCTCTGTATTTCTACTCTTAGAGCCCCACAAAAATCTTCAATAGAATAGTTATTTGATAGGACTTTTAAAAATGGTATAAGTAGAGGACAGATATTATTAGGTAAAGAAGACAATGTTTTATAATCCAAATTAGAAACTCTAATCAATAAAGTAGAAATTGGGAATATCAGTAAATCTGTTGATATTGCTGATAATTTTGGAGCCAGAAAATACAACATCTTTAATAAGATAGAAATTGATTCTTCTATGGGACCAATGATCTTAAATAGGTGGCAAAATTACAGGATTGTTGTGATCCTGACTACTTCCCCTTTACCTGTCTGTTGTCTTTAGGGTTTGCAAGATTCAACACAGCCAATCCACATCCAAGTAAATAGGATATAGGTGCAAACAAAGAATTGGGGATTGCTTCCTGCTCAACTCTCTTAAAAAAAATGGATAGAATTGGAGAACATTATGCTTAGTGAAGTAAGCCAATCCCAAAAAACCAAATGCCGAATGTTCTCTCTCATTAGTGGATGAGGATACATAAGGGGGATGGGAACGGGAAACACAGGAGAAATGCAGGAACTCTGGATGCAGCAGTGGGGAGGGGGGAGGAAGGAAAGGGAAATGGGAATAGTAATGATGGTTGATCGAATGGGTCATTACTATCCCTGGTGCATGTATGAAGACACAAATAGTGTGACTCTTTATGATTTGCAACCAGAGAAATGGAAAAACTGAGCTCTGTTTATGTAATATGACTTGAAACGCATTTAAATAAAAAATAAATAAATAAAACATTAAAAAAAAATTATTTGTGAAAATTGACATGTGATTTTCCACCATCTCTTTTGCAAGAAATTTTGTCACATAATCACAGCTTCAAGGTTTTAGTCTTGAGAAACAAATGCATGATTTCTTATATCTACAAGGACTGTCTTCCATGACTTGCATCCTTATGTCACTTTAACCGATGTAAAATTTGTACTTAATTTACTGGATTTAAGTGATTCATTGATCCTTTGAGTGTATTTAAATGACTCGTGGAATTTTATACGAGTATCAGAAGACCTGAATAATCTGCGTGTGCCAAAGGTCTATAATTAATTTTAATGTTGCAATTTAAAATATTAAAAATTTAAAAGTACATTGCCTTGTACTTCTATTAAAATTATTTTTATATGTACATTTGTATGTGTGTACACATGTGACATATTTTTTTTAAATATATTTTTAGTTGTAGATGGACACAATGTCTTTATTTTATTGCTTTGTTGGTGATGAGGATCGAACCCAGGGCCTCAAGCATGCCAGGCAAGCGCTCTACCACTAAGCTACAATCCCAGCCCCGTGACATATTTTTTATTTCTTTTTGTATACCTACAAACCTACTGTTTGAATTGAAAGGTCTAGTGAAAATGTTGCATAATATACTCATTGTAGTTTTCAAAATCAAAAATATTAAAAATAATTAGATTTGAAGAATTAAGTGATAGTGTGATTTTGCAACTGTTATATATTTCAATTTTTGGAGGTGAAGGCATTGCAACATATCTAGATATAAAAGTGGAACAAAGTATTTGTCAATATGAGTATCTCTTAATTGAAACTGAAATTTAATTAGGAGGACATAAAAACAGCTACCATGTTCTTAATGAAATCCTGGAGGTTTATGCATAACCAAATACAAAGTAGGGCAAAATCACAAGTGCCTTTATTTAAGTATAAACATTATATCCTAGACATGTAAATGGAGCTAAATCATTGAGCTACACTTGAATAAAGAGTGATTTATGAAATGAAATTATTCAATTCTTTCTCTTCCTGTCACTCAAGTAGATGTTATGACTGGATTCTTGGGCAGTACAAACTAGAGGTTTATTTGATTAAACTGAGACATTCCAAAAGAATATTACAACAGTTTTGCTTTAGTGATGTTGTATGAAAGAATGTAAGAGGTAAATATCAAAAATTCCATATAATTGAAATAAAGGCAAAATGATTCAGATGTATATCTGTTTAAAAACCTGGACTATTTTGAGCTTTGATTGTTAGCACCAGGAAAAATCAAGAAGTGTAAGTAGCACTCAATAAACAGAAGTAATATTTTTCAGAGTTTTTGAAATCTTAATATATTAGGCACAGAAGAAACTACCTGGAAAATATTTATCCAAACTTTTGTATAAGAAATTTTAAGTGCTAAGCAAGATAGTCTAAAATATATGAATCTCAATTGCTCAGACAATTCTATTTTGTAAGGTAGCTATAAAGAATATGTACAATAATATATCATTGAAGAAATAAAAGGTAAAATAAAATATCAGAAGGTGAAGAATAAATAGTTAAATGTAGGGAAAACATACTAAAGAACTAGTTAAAGGCCTACAACTTATTCTAACCCCATATTAATTTAATATCAAATAGTATTCTCAAATTATAAAAATACTTGAATCAACTGAATTTCCCAGAAGCTCTTGACATTATGTGATATATTTTATGGACAGCACTTAAATAAGAGAGTGAGTAATATAAGAGAAAAGTTTATGATGAGTAATTGTTCATAATAGACATTTAAAAACTGATGAAAATAATAATAATGGAGCATGAGAATTTCAGTAACATTTTTTTTTTAAGGAGACAAAACCTTAGCAAGAAATATGCCAGGCTTTCTTTTTTGCAGGGTTGTATTTTCTGGGATTTAATTTTCCCAGAAATATTCAATTTGAAGGGTTGTGTCTAATAGGGATTGTTTTATTTTAGTAAATATTTGGTGATTTGTAGGAAAAAAATACTTTAAGTAATTCTTGAGAATCTGGGACACAATTGAGAAGCTTATCAAACAGATGATGACAAAAGGTTTTATTTTGAACAACTAGTGATGTCTTACTCATTTTATTTTATTTTATTTTATTTTTTGGTACTAGGGATTGAACTCAGGGGCACTTGACCACTGAGCCACATCCCCAGCCCTATTTTGTGTTTTATGTAGAGACAGGGTCTCACTGAGTTGATCAGTGCCTTGCTATTGCTGAGGCTGGCTTTGAACTCGGGTTTCTCCTGTCTCAGCCTCCTGAAGTGCTGGGATTACAGGCATGTGCTACCATGCTGGACTTTACTAATGTATTTTGAGAATAGCAAAGGAGTATTGGTAGATACATCATGAAAACATTAAAACTAGTCTTGAGATTTCCATAGGGGTTCCCACAGTGAAACTGGAGGTATCCATGAGCTGAAGAAGTTAACAGGATTCCATGTATGTTTTTCAGTTGTTGCATTTCTAATATAACACACACACACACACACACACACACACACTCACACACACTTATTTACCCTGAGAATGACTAAACGAGTAAAAGAAAAAAAAATTAGAAAGAGAAAGGAAGTAAATGTATGGGGACCAAAATTTTAATGTGCATCTCATTATATTGTGTTTAAAATAATAATCACACAAATATAGTACAGCATAAAACCTAATTTCTTCCAATGAGAGATTTATGGGTTTTGAAGTTAAGAAAATTTTCTACAGCAAGTATCCACCCATGAACATCTACTAATTTATCCATAGTTTTCTATTATATCAGAATACTTTGCAGTTAGCGTTATTTTAAAAAATAATTCTAAAATTAAAAATAAATAGCTAACATAATCTGTGGGGAACTAACTTCAAGCTATGCCTTTAAGATGGCGACTAGCCATTGCGAAAGTATGTGGATGTGGAGGGCACAGAAGAAGGAAGGATAATTTATGATTGGCTTACTGTTAGACCCGTGAACGTGATCAGCTCGTGGACGTGATCAGCTCATGGACAACATTCAAGGGGTTTGTATGCTTTGCCACATGGACAGCTGTTGGCTACGTGTATTGTTGCTGATTGGCTAAATGGCCCTATAAGTACAATGCTTGTTTCTGCAATAAACGAGTTCCTGCTCTGACTGGTCTCCCTGGCCTGTCTGATTGTCCTGCAGTGGAGGGCTGGGAACGGGCAGCCAGTCAGCTCCTATTCTTCCTGACTCCAACCACCAGGTAAGGGTGCCTCCTCAATCCGCTGGTTCAGGACTAGTTGAGGTCTCCACATAATCTTTGAAAAACTATTGAAATTATTTTTAAACACACTCATTATATATACCCAAATCACACAGTAATGAATTTTGTAAAATAAAAAGTAATATACTATATCTTCTCAATCATAAAATATATTTTGGAGAATGTTTCAATACCTTGCCTTCATATGTATCCTCATATATATATTTGCCTACCTACACAGAGTCTTATTTTTATCACACAAAAGAAATTATACTCCATATGTTTGTGTTTTTTTAATGTAACAATCTATGAAACATTTTTCTTTGAATTAGTCTGTAGAATTGAGTTGTTCTTCCTTATTACGAGTGGTTTTATTGCATGAATAAAAACCAATCAATATGTCATTTATTCATTTTTTTTTTCAGTATTGGGGATTGAACTCAGGAGTTTCTTCAAGTGAGCTACATTCTCAGCCCTTTTTTAAGACGGGATCTGCAAATTGCTCCGGCTGGCCTTGCACTTATCTTGCATCTTTCTCCCTCAGCCTTCCTAGTCAGAGTCACTGGGATTACACATGTGTAGTCTGCACCTGCCTTTGATATTACTTTTCTTTTTTTATGTGTCCACATAGATTTTTCATAGCATTCAACAATACTTGTTAAGACCTGTAAAGAAGTCTGTAAGGTCTATAAAGAAATAATAGTACCTTTCTTGAATTCTCAGCTTCTGTCCATAGTATGCTTACCATTTCCACAGATTTCACCATTATTTCTTTTATACTTCTTCAAATGTTAATAATTTCCTTTCCTTGCATGGGTGCGGTGGTGCATGCCTATAATCCCAGTACCTTGGGAAGCTGAGACAAGAGAATCCTAAATTCAAAGCCAGCCTCAGCAACGATGAGACACTAAGCAACTCAGTGAGACCCTGTCTCTAAATAAAACACAAAATAGGGCTGAGGATGCTGCTCAGTGTTCAAGTAACCCTGAGTTCAATCCCCAGTACCAAAAAAAAACTTCCTTGCATCTTATGCAACCTATACTAAGCTGGTTTTACTGAAACCAGTACTGTAAATGCCCTGTTTCTTGCAGGTACAAAAATCTGTAACACTTTGTATTGCTAAGTAACAAATCAGCCGAAAGTATAGTGGCTTAAAACAAGAATGAATGCATTTACCCATGAGGGAGCTACGTGTATCTTGTGCAAGGGCATCTATATTTGGCTGTATTGTTCCAAAGGAAAAAGAGATAGGTTAAGTCCCAAGACAAGAGCACTTTTCAAGCCTGTGCTTTCATTATGTATCTAAATGTCTTACTGTTCAAATCAAATCATGGTTTAGCCCAAAGTCAAACTTGGATGGACCTACTTAAATTTAAATATTTAAGTTTAGACAATTTAATGATTATTTTAAGGCTTCTGAAATTTAAATTGAGTCTACACTCAAATATTAGAGAATAAAATTCACACTTTCTTTTATAACACTTTTCATCTTTATGTATCAATCTTTGCTTCTTCTAGAATATGGTTCGAAATAATTAAAACTGTAAGCTTTCTTTTATCCAAATGATCAGTCAATTAGGAGAGTAACATTTATGAATTACTTGAAATGCATATGAATAATATTCAAAATATATCTAATAGCTTATTATTAAGATTTTATCATATTTATGGCTATATTTGTTGTCACTTTAATTTCTATAATTTATATTAAATACTTTATAGTATTTCATTATGTACTATGTTACACCTAGAAATAATATGCAATGAATTTTATATATATATATATATATATATATATATATATATATATATATATATATATAATAGATGTTATGTACTGATGAACAAACACTGTTGGTCCAAACCAAATACTTGTTTTGGACATCTATCATTTCTGTTTGCCATCATTTTTTCTTCTTTTTGTTGGGAGGGCTTATTTCATGTATCAGGAAGTCCCGATAAAAATAGAGACCACCAAAATCTTCATGAGAGGCAATTGAGTCTCTGCAAATGCCTATTTCATCTTGGTGCAAAGGCTTGTCTTTTTTGGTTTATTCTCTTTTCCTGACTATATAATACTGACAATCCAGTGGAGCTGACAAATAAGCAACAATTATTTGGTAATAGTTATGATATTTGTACAAGACACCATGAAGTCACCAAGGAACAAAAACATATACATTTTTCACGCAGAAGAATGTATTAGATTGTTAAGGAATGTGGTATTTTTCGCTGAAAGATATCTAAGCAAAATTGGCCTAAAATAGAAGATAGCATGGAAAGAGCCATAGCTTTTTCAGGAACTTTTGATAATAGAAATTTTACTCTTTATTTCTTTAAACCTATGGGTATAATAATTGTATTTAAGGAAAAAAGTGTAGAACTTTAGTTATATACTCATTCATTACCTCTTAAAACTTAAGAGAAATACTTAAAAGTATGTTAAGAAAGGATTTAGAAAATATGTTACTTATGCCATTTCTTTCTTTAAAAAATATTCAAAAATTCATATTCAAAAATTAAATTAAAAACTCCCAAAATATAGATATCATTTCAAAAACAGAAAAATAAGAACATTTTATCCAAATAATAATTTGTTTACAAGTACAAATATAATTTTAAACTTTAACATATCATTAATTACCTACTTTAGTTCTTAATATATTTGTGCAACCATCCCCACAATCCACATTCAGAACATTTCCATTACCCCATTAAAAATCCTTTATGCATTTGCAGTGACTATATTATCCACACACACTCATCTCTACTTTCTGTCTGTGCAGAATTGCCTACTCTGGAAGTTTCATATAAATTAAATCACATCATATATGGTTATTATGTCACTTTTGTCCAAAGCATTCAAGGATCATTTATATCATTTATATCATTTATAATAAATGATAATTCACCCTTTTTTTTTTACAAATAATATTCCACTGTACATATACCCACAGTTCGTTTTTCATCAATTGAAGGACATTTGGTTTACTTCCACCTTTTGGTTATTATGAATAACAATAACAATAATATTTGGCTGTACATATACTTTGATTTCTCTTAGATAGAAAGTTTGGAATGGAATTACCATGCCCTGAGACAACTCTAAGATTACCACATTGGAGAACTGCCATACTGTTTTTCAAATCAGCTTCAACATTTTTCCTTCCCACTTGCCTTATTTAAGCATTCTAATTTCTCCAAATTCTTGTTAGAAATTATTATTTTATAACCATCTTAGTGTGTTACAGTAATATATTATTGTTGTTTTGATTTGTATTTCTTTAATAGTTAATTTTGATAATCATATTTTCATAGCTTATTAACATTTGTGTATTTTCTTTAGGTAAACTTTCTTTTAAACCCCATACCTATTTTTAAATTACCTTTACTGGAAAAAAAAGCTGCCTGTATTCAATTATTTACAGTTAACTATTAATTCAACAGTGAACTGTTGAAAATAATCTCATAAGAGCTCTTCTTGGATATTTCCCTAATTCTGTTAAAATTCTAATTGCTTTGGTACTTCTTTGGCTACTGCTGTTATCACGGGTCTAGAGTACTCTCTTTATTTATCTCCATCAAGTCCTCTGTTGTTTTGACAATGACCTTTAGATGTGAAATTCTCACACTTTGTTCCAAAGTCAGACTTTTCAGACACAGCTGCATAGCTCTTCATCCATGGAGTCTGGCTAATTTCATAGGAAAGAACTTGGAGACTCAAATCAAAGTGCAAGAGCTAAGACACCCATACAACCTACTTTTCCTGTAGTAAATTCTCCCACTAACTCAAAGTTGCTGAAGCATCAGACATTTCTCTTAGTCTTCTTGACTTGTACCTCCGTGTACAGAGGTACATCAACCCCATGAGTGAGCTTAAGTGTGGGTGGATGGATTCCCAGTGTTCTTGGTTGCCATGCCTCATGTAGACCTTCCAATCTGAGTCAGAATGCTGTGGAAGAAAGAAGCTAATGCCCTCTATGTTAAATTCACTGGGAATACTGTTTCTGCCACCATAGTTGGGAAAACTAGAAATGCTGGCAATTTTCCTCTTGTGGACTGGAAATGTATACTGGGAATTGGTGAAAGAGGGCATTCTCCTTTTTTTGTTCTCACTATTCAGAGGTGAGCACCTGAAGTAGTGTCCATATGATGGAATTCAGGGGTTAGAGGCAGGGATAGAATGGGTTGTTAGCTCATAAGCCACACATTTATTGTTCTTACTGGAATTGATGAATATATCAGTTTCCTAGTTGTGATTTTAAAAAGTACCATAAATTAAGTAGTTTAAAACAATACAAATTTATTCTCTTGGAGGCTACAAGTTGAAAGTTAAGGTATTGTAAGACCATTCTCTTTATGAAGCCTCGTAACGGTGATAATTTCCTGCCCTTTCTACCTTTTGTTAGCCCCTGAGGTTCCTTGGCATATAGTAGCACATCAACTTTCATCATCACATTGCATTCTCCCTGTGTATGTCTATGTTCTCACATCATCTTCTTTCCCAATGGTTAATTTTAGTTATACATAACATTAATACTTATGCTGATATAATTATAAAAGCATGTAATATAATTTGCTCTAATTCAGTCCCCAGTACTTCCTCTTTTCCTCTCCTTCTACTTCCACTTGTTCCCTTCTAGTTACTGATCTTTCTGCTATTAACTTGTAATTAATTTAAATAGTGTTTTGTGAATATACATGATGGTAGATTCACTGTGGTATATTCATATATGTACACAGGAAATTTAGATCAGCTTCATTCCATTGTTTTTCCCTTATCTGGTCCCTCCTCCTTTCCCTCAATCCCCTTTATCTACTTCACTGATATTCTTTTTTTATTTTATTTTTTCTTTTTTGGTGGGGTGAGTAACCAGGAATTGAAATCAGGGACATTTAACCACTGAGTCACATCCCAGACCTATTTTGTATTTTTTTATTTAGAGACAGGGTCTCACTGAGGTGCTTAGTGCCCTGTCATTGTTGAGGCTGGCTTTGAACTTGAAATCCTCCTGCCTGAGCCGCTCTAGTCACTGTGATTACAGGCATGCACCACCTCCCTTGGCCATTCTTTATTTTGATGGAATTTCCCTTTTTTTTTTTTTTTCCTTTTCTCCCCTTATTTTGGAGAAATGTCATAGCGAACATTCTACCTTTGACTTTTTCGGTCTGGTTTACTTCACTTAGCATGATAGTCTCCAGTTCCATCCATTTACCAGAAAATGCCATAATTTTATTTTTTTTATGGCTGAGTAATATTACATTGAATATGTATACCACATTTATTTATTCATTCATATGTTGAAGGGTACCTAAGTTGGTTCCATACCGTGGCTATTGTGATTATGCAGTTAGAAACATTGATGTGACTATATCTCTATAGTATACTGGTTTTAGATCTTTTGGATATATACTAAGGAGTAGGATTGTTGGGTAATATGGTGGTTTCATTCCTAGTGTTTTGAAGAATCTCCATACTGCTTTCAGAATGGTTGCATCAATGTGAAGTTGTACCAACAATGTGTGGGTGTACCTTTTCTTCCCACATCCTTGACAGCACTTATTTTTATTTTTATTTATGATAATTGCCATTCTGACTGCAGTGAGATGAAATCCCTATGTAGTTTTGATTTGCATTTCCCCAATTGCTAAAGATGTTGAACATTTTTAAATATATTTGTTGGCCATTTGTATTTCTTTCAAGAATTGACTCTTTAGGTCGGGCTTGGTGGCACACACCTGCAAACCCAATGGCTCAGGAGGTTGGGGCAGGAAGATTGTGTGTTCAAAACAAGCCTCAGCAGATTAGTGAGGCCCTAAGTAACTTAGTGAGATCCTGACTTTAAACAAAATATTTTTAAAAGGGACTGAGAATGTGGCTCAGTTGTTAAATGTCTCTGGGTGAAATCCCCAGTAACAAAGGAAAAAAATGGCCTCTTACAATTTATTTTGACCCTTTATTAATTATTTATTTCTTCTGTTAACTATTCAATGCTATCCTGAGCAAAATGAGTGATGCCAGAAGAATCACAATACTAGACTGCAATTTATACTACAGAGCTATAATAACAAAAAATAGCATAGTACTGGCAACAAAACAGACATGAAAACCAATGGAATAAAATATAAGACAAGAAAAAGAGGCAAACCCACATAAATACAGTTCTTTGCTACCAGACAAAGGTTGCAAAAACATATGTTGGATGAAAAGCCTTTTTAACAACTGGTGATGGGGAAACTTGATATACATATATAGAAGAATGAAATTAGACTCCTATCTTTTACTCTACGTTAAAGTCAACTCAAAGTGGATCAAATACCTAATAATTAGATCAAAAACTGCACCTGCTAGAAGAAAATGAAGACACAACACTCAAATATGTTGTCATAGGAACCAACTTCCTTAACAAGAAAACTAAAGTGTAAAAAACAAAACCAATTCATGATGAAAAAAGGAAATATCACGACAGACACTACTAAAATACAGAGGATAATTAGAAACTATTTTGAAAATTTATACTCCAGTAAAATAGAAAACCCTGAAGACATCGACAAATTTCTAGAGGCATATGACCTATCCAAATTGAACCAAGAGGGCATACACAACTTAAACAGATCAATTTCAAGCAACGAAATAGAAGATGCCATCAAGAGACTTCCAACAAAGAAAAGCCCAGGCCCAGATGGATTATCAGCTGAGTTCTACTAGACCTTCAAAGAATAACTAATAGCAATCCTCCTCAAACTATTTCATGAAATAGAAAAAGAGGGAACCCTTCCAAACTCATTCTATGAGGCAAGTATCACCCCAATTCCAAAACCAAACAGAGACACATCAAAGAAAGAAAACTTCAGGCCAATATCCCTGATGAACATAGATGCAGAAATTCTCAATAAAATTCTGGGATATCACATACAAAAACATATCAAAAGATAGTGCACCATGATCAAGTGGGGTTCATCCCAGGGATGCAAGGTTGGTTCGACATATGGAAATCAATTAACGTAATACATCACATGAATAGACCTAAAGATAAAAATCATATGATTTTGTCAACCAATGCAGAGAAGACATTTGACAACACCCTTTTATGCTCAAAACACTAGAAAAACTTGGGATAGTAGGAACATACCTCAACTTTGTAAAAGCTATCTATGCTAAACTCAAGGCCAACATCATACTAAATGGAGAAAAATTGGAATCATTCCCTCTGAAAATGGGAACTAGACAGAGATGCTCTCTCTCACCACTGCAATTCAACATAGTCCTTGAAACACTAGCCAGAGCAATTAGACAAACGAAAGAAATTAAAGGGATACAAATCAGAAAAGAAGAACTCAAATTATCTTTATTTGCAGATGACATGATTCTATACTTAGGGGATCCAAAAAATTCTACCAGAAAACTTTTAGAACTAATAAATGAATTCATCAAAGTAGCAGGATATAAAATCAACATCCACAAATCAACTGCATTTCTATACATCAGTGATAAACACTCTGAAAGAGAAATTAGGAAAACTATCCCATTCACAAGAGCCTCAAAAAATAAAATAAAATACTTGGGAATCAATTTAACAAAGGAGGTGAAAGACCTCTACAATGCAAACTACAAGACACTGAAGAAAGAAATTGAAAAAGACCTTAGAAGATGGAATAATCTCCCATGCTCCTGGATAGGCAGAATCAATATTGTCAAAATGGCCATACTTCCCAAAGCGATATATAGATTCAGTGCAATACCAATTAAAATCCCAATGTCATTCCTTATAGAAATAGAAAAGGCAATCATGAAATTCATTTGGAAGAATAAGACACCCAGAATAGCCAAAGCAATCTTTAGCAAGAAGAGTGAAGCAGGAGGCATCACAATACCAGACCTCAGATTATACTACAAAGCTATAGTAACAAAAACAGCATGGTACTGGCACCAAAATAGACATGTAGACCAATGGTATAGAATAAAAGACACAGAGACGGACCCACTTACATACAGTTACCTTATACTAGATAAAGGAACCAAACACATACACTGGAGAAAAGATCACCTGTTCAACAAATGGTGCTGGGAAAACTGAAAATCCATAGGCAGCAAATTGAAACTAAACCCCTATCTCTCACCATGCACAAAATTCAACTCAAAGTGGATCAAGGACCTGGGAATCAGACCAGAGACCCAATGCCTAATAGAAGAAAAAATAGGCCCAAATCTTCATCATTTCACATTAGGACCATACTTCCTTAACAAGACTTCTATAGCACAACAAGTAAAATCAAGAATCAACAAATGGGATGGATTCAAACTAAAAAGCTTCTTCTCAGCAAAAGAAATAATCAATGAAGTGAACAGAGAGCCGACATTCTGGGAACAAATCTTTGCCACACACACATCTGATAGAGCACTCATCTCCAGGATATATAAAGAACACAAAAAGCTTAACACCAAAAAAACTAACAACTCAATCAATAAATGGGCCAAGGAGCTGAACAGAAACTTCACAGAAGAAGATATACGGTCCATCACTGACATATGAAAAAATGATCAACATCTCTAGCAATCAGAGAAATGCAAATCAAAACTACCCTAAGATTTCATCTCACGCCAATCAGAATGGCAATTATCAAGAATACAAACAACAATAAGTTTTGGCGAGGTTGTGGGGAAAAAGGCACACTCATACAATGCTGGTGGACCTGCAATCTGGTACAACCAATCTGGAAAGCAGTGTGGAGATTCCTTAGAAAACTTGGAATGGAACCACTATTTGAGTCTGCTATCCCTCTCCTCGATCTATACCCAGAAGACTTAAAAACAGCATACTACAGTGCTGAAGCCACTTCAATATTTATAGCAGCTCAATTCACAATAGCTGAACTGTGTAACCAACCTAGATGCCCTTCAATAGATGACTGGATAAAAAACTGTGGTATATATATATACAATGGAATATTACTCAGCAATAAAAGAGAATAAAATTATGGCATTTGCAGGTAAATGGATGGAGTTGGAGAATATCATGTTAAGTGAAGTAAGCCAATCTCAGAAAACCAAATGCCAAATGTACTCGTTGATAAGTGGATGCTGATCTATAATGTGGGGAAGGTCATGGGAACAATGGTGGAACTCTGTTCACAGGGGTGTAAGGGGGTAGGCAGCATGGGGACAGTAAAGGTGGTGGAATATGATGGTCATCATAGCCCTAACTTTATGTATGACTGCATTTATGTTGTGATTGTATACAAGTTACAACTAGAGAATTGATATGTTATCCTCTATGTACAATGAATCAAATTACACTCTGTTATCATGTAAGCCTAAATAGAACAAATAAAGTAAATATGAAAAAAACCAAAAAACAATAAGTTAGGTGGTATGAAATTAAAAAGCTTCTGCACAGCAAAGGAAATGAGGATGTGAAGAGAGAGCCTACAGAATGGGAGAAAATCTTTGCCACCCATACCTCAGAGCACTGATCTCCAGGATAATATAAAAGTCAATAAACTTAACACCAAAAAAGAAAACAATAACCCAGTTAATAAATGAACAAAAGATATGAATAACCACTTCACAGAAGAAGAAATATGAATGACCAACAAATATTTGAAAGAATGTTCAACATCTCTAGTAATTAGAGAAATGTCAATTAAAACTGCACTGAGATTATATTTTACTTCAGTTATTATGGCAATTATCAAGAATATATGTAACAAGAAATGTTGATGAGGATGTGGGGAAAAGGTTCACTTATACATTGCTAATAGGAATTCAAATAGTTGAAAATATGTTGGAAAGCAGTATGGACATTCCTCAGAACACTTGGAATGGAACCACCATTTGATCCAATTTTCCCACTCCTTCATATATGTCCAAAGGATTCAAAATCAGCATACTACAATGACATAGCCACATTAATGTCTATAGCAGCTCAATTCACAGTAGCTAAGCTACAGGAACAACATAGATGCCCTTCAACAAATGAATAGGTTAAGAAACTATGGTATATATTTTCAATGAAATATTACTTAGCCACAAAGAAGAATGACTTTATGACATTTGCTGGTAAATGGATGGGACTGGAAAGTATTATGCTAAGTTAAATAAGCCAATCCCCCAAAACCAAAGGCCAAATGTTCTCTCTGATATGTGGATGATGACACACAGTAAGGTAGGTTGGGGGAGCGTAGGGGTAGAAATAGAAGTTCTTTGGAGTAGACAAAGGGGAATGAAGGGAAGGGAAGGGAATGAGAATAAGAAAGACAGTTGAATGACTGTAAAAAAACTTTCTTATGTGCATTTGTGAATACACAACTGGTGAAACTCCTCATCATTTACATTGCAAAAATGGTATCCTAGCTAGGCATGGTGGTGCATGTCTATAATACGAGGGCTCAGGAGGCAGAGGCAGGAGGATCAGGAGTTCATAGCCAGCCTCAGTAGTGGTGAGGTGCTGAGGAAATCAGTGAGACCCTCTCTCTAAATAAAAAAAATAAAAAAGGTGGGGGTGTGACTCAGTGGTATAGTGCCCCTGAGTTCAATCCCTGATAACCCCTTCCCCACAAAAAAGGGACCTAATTAGAATAAGGTATATTTCATGAATTGTAATATGTCAAAATACAGTTTACTGTCTTGTATACCTAAAAAGAACAAATAAAAAAATCTCATATATATATGACATTTTTTTTTGTGTGTATATATATATATATATATATATATATATGATATAAAAGATATATACAGAGATATCTTTTTGTGTATGTTGAAATATCCTTTCATCCTGGGGAAAAATTCCTCTTAATGTGATTTTTAACTCAGGTTGCTAGTATTTTTGAGCATTCTTTGCACTGATATTCACAAAACATATTGGCTTGTATTCTTGTGATTTCTTCTTAGTAGGTTTGGTATTTGGATGATGATGACTGTTTCCTAAAGTGAGTTTGAAAGTGTTTCTTCTTCTATATTTCAAAAAAAGTTTAGGATTGGTAGTAATTCTTTGAATTTTTAGTAGCAGTCACCCATGAAGTCATTCCAGTTCTTTTTTTTTTTTCCTTGTCTTTTTGTTTCTATTTTTTCTTGGAAGGTGAAGGAAGCTTTGGATTATTATTAAATAACTTATTGTTGGTCTGTTCTATTTTCTCTTGGTTTGGTTTTGTCAGGCTGTATGTCTCTAGGAATATATTCAGTACCAGATTATTCAACATGTTGGCATGTATTCACAATAGTTCTTTATGGTTCATTTGATTTGCGAAGCATCTGTTGTATCTCTCATTTATTATTTTATTTATTTCAGTCTTTATTTTTTTTTTCTCAGTGAGACTAAGGATTTATTGATTTTGTATTTTTCAAAAATACAACTCTTAATTTTGTCAAAATTGTCTGATGTTTTCTGTCTTTATTTAGTTCTGTTTATAGTATTTATTTTATTCTGCTAACTTTAGGCTTATTATCTTGTTTTCCCAGTTCCTTAAATTATAAAGTCTGTTTATTTTAGACTTTTTAAAAATGTAAAATTCCTTCTTACTACTATTTGTGCTACGCTTCATAGGTTTTGGTATGACATTTTTTTTTCATTTGTTTATCCCAAGATGCTTGTTAAATCCCTTTTATTTCCTTTTCTGAGCCACAAGTTGTTTAAGAATGTGTTATTTGATTCTAAGTATTGCATAATATATATACACATATATGCCTATGTTAATGATTTCTAACTTTATCACATTGTATTCAGAAAAAAATATTCAGAATGATTTTGATCTTCTAAAATTTGTTAAGAATTATTTGGGAATGTAAGATATGCTCTATATTGAAGAATGTTCTCTGCGAGCTTAAAAAATGTACTTTGACCCCAGGGATGTACAGCAGCATCTCTGGCTCCCAGAATTTATCAATATAAACCTGGACTGTTCAGTCAGCTGGGCTCAGCATTGGTGAAGAAGGGGGACCGGAGCTGCCAGTACTGCGGTTGTCCATAGTAGTGCTAGGAGTTACTGAAGTCCTCGGTGCACAGACCACCTGCATCCCACTGTTCTCCTTTTCCTCCATGGAGGGAAGCTATGGCCAAGAAGATTTACCTTTGCTTTAAGTTATACCAATATAAGAATTGCATTTTATAAGTAAAATGCTTCCCACGCTTTCCTATGCAATCATTCTAAGTTTTGTACTCCATTGAATGGCTGCAACTTCTTAATTGTAGTCCAGAGCTCTCCCAGAGCTAGCTTGTCACTTCATTGCTTTAGTAGAGAGGACAAAGGGTGGTAGTTCCTAGCCTACTATCTTGGTGATGTCACTTCTTAAACTTGATCCTTTAAGAGAGCTATAGTTACATGCCTACCCCTTACTGTGTAATGTGTAATAATAATAACCAATTATCCCTTTTATGAAACACAGCAAAACACTATGAACCTTCTGTCAGATTTATGGTTGGATTACTTTGGAGCACTGTTTTATCTTTTGTTGTTGTTTTAAACTTTAATCTTTGTTATTTTTTAAACTTTAATTTTTTGCTTTTGACAGACATTTCTTATACCAGTAGTAACTGAAAAATGCTTTAGTATAACTGTAGTGGTAAATTTTGTGTAGTTTTCCAACATATCTGAAAACTTTCAACAATATAAGATTGTTTATTGAGTCTATCAAGAACAAACATTTCCTTATGAGTCAGGTGAATCATAAGTCTGAGAGAATGGCATATTTACTCTGAAGGAAGGCTATATCTTCTCTGTTTTCAACCCTGAGAAATGCAGCCAGGCTTTCAGCTCTCTATAGTTGCTTCTAGCAGCGTGGGCAGTGGCACTTTGCTAAGCAAGGCTCAAGCCATTGAGCACATAATTCTTAATTACAAAAAGATCATCACGGAGTTAAAAATCTACAGGGAAATTAAAAGACCTGTAGCAGAGAACCTGATGAGGAATCTGCTTTACACAAATTAAATTGACTTATGTTACCAAACAGTCCCGATGATTTCAACAATCTCTATTCTTGTAATGCAGACCAGTTATAACTATATAGTTCATTGCCTTAAAAGATATGGATGTGTCCAAATTGAAAAAAAAAATGCAAGAAGTTCCTGATTAAGGGATAAAAAGTAGTGGTGGATCGATCCACTTAGATTGTGAATCTTTTGAAAAATAAAATGTTTATGTATACTCTTTCTCTTAAGGTAAGATTTTTTTCAAGTTTATTTTGCTTAGTATTTTGGACATTTTAGAAGTAAAGTTTTTTTCTCAATTCAAATAATAAAATTTTCATTTGGTAGTAAAAGGATATTATAAAGTCTATTTTGTAATAAACTTTAAAAAAATGAAGTTAGTTGCATTTCAAAACACATATTGTTCATGCTATCAAGCTTAATTCTGTGAGCATATATTCAATTCATGATCACACATGGCATGCCATGAGGGATGTATTAAACTAAGATATATACACACATGCACATATATAAAATTCCACATATTATAAATATATCACATTTATGAATGATAATATTGAAGTATTGGAAAGAAGAAAGATCAAGTAGCATGAGTCACAGAATGTAGGGCTAAAAAGAATATGAAATTTAGTACTAAAAGTGTAACAGGGCAACATTAGCAAAATAAGCGTGTCCCAGTGCTTATGAATGGAACAGCTAGATATTATAGAGCTCTATGGAATTTCTAGACAAGTCATTTGTGAATTGTTTCAGGCATTAAAGGGAACATTAGGTAATTGTGCCCATAGTGAAAAGCTAAACATCTGATATTTATAAACAACCAAACGAATGAAAGATACAGAAATAATTGAAGTAGAAGAGTACATTAGTTAAAAACTGGTAAGAGTCTTGGAATAAAGATTCAACACCACCAAGCTGCTTATGGAAATCTGATGTGCTGCTGAGCCTCAGCACTGAAAAATAGATGCATGAGAAACAGAGCAATTATTGATTGAATGGTTGGGAATTAAGTTGTGGGAAATGATAGCATTGAGTTGGAAAGAAATAGCCTGAAATATTCCTCCAATGTCCACTCGGTGTCTAATAAACCTTAAGTATCTGCTCAATTATTACCACCATGAAAGTTTCTCTTCTTTCCAGAGATTTATTTAACTGTCCAACCGTCAGTATTTTCATGGTGCTGCATACACACTTTAGTTTTTTCTCTGTGTTGTCATCTATTTACATGAATTTTTTTTTCATTTTCCTTTTGAAGCACTGGCCTATGAGATTTTCAAGAGGAAAATATTTCCTTAATAACCCATTCACTTAGCCGGGCGCGGTGGTGCAAGCCTGTAATTCCAGTACTTAGGGAGCCTGAGACAGGAGAATTGTGAGTTCAAAGCCAGCCTCAGCAATGGCAAGGCACTAAGCAACTCAGTGAGACCCTATCTCTACATAAAACACAAAATAAGGCTGGGGATGTGGCTCAGTGCCCCTGAGTTCAATCTCCAGTACCAAAGAAATAATAATAATAACCCATCCACCAAATGTAAACACACAGACACACACCCATACAGATATAACTGGATTAAAGTAAGTTTTAAGTAAGTCTTAGTTACATAAATATTTGTTGAATGAATTTAAAACTAAGTGAGTTATGTTTTTGAAATTTTTACATTAAAAATAAAGTCAAACTTCAGGTTGTTTCTAATCAATATTTGTAACTCACATAACTGATTTTAGGTAGACTTCTCTTTGAATATTTCTCCAAAAACACTGTACTTAACACCCCTTAGAATAATACCTCTGGAGGATATCATTGCAAATAGTGAATATAGTGAATATAGTCTTTATAATTGTTAATTTAAGCTATTCATCTACAACTAAAGAATGTGAGCAAATTTAGAGTTAGACAATTTCTGAGACTTCACATGAGTATAAATAGGGTTAGAGCCATGATCTAAATTCCAAGAGATCATAGTAATGTCTAGTTTCTTTTAGTAAATAACAAAAACAAGGTCATACATGGATAACTCCCATAATTATCAGATTAATCTTATAACCAATTAAAAGATGAATCTTATAACCTCTCAATATATTATGACCCATCTCTCTTTAATCATTGAACTTTTGAAATTAGTGTATATAAGTATTTGTCTTTTTTTCCCATCAAAATTCTTCAAAGTCAGGAGATATGATTAGTATGTACAACCACCATCTACTTCATAATTCAGCATTTTATACCCTAAAGTTGCTCATATTTTTAAATGCTAGCTCCTTCTTTTCTCATGATTCTTAATTTTCTTGAAACCATATATATATTATACATATATATATAAAATATATATATAATTTTGCTCTTCATATATCATTTTAGAGATGAAGTAGTCTTAATTTCTTAATATATCAAAATAATTACATTCCTCTCACTTTCAACAAACTACCCTCACCATATCACCCAGATCCACTAATTTTTTCTCTTTTTTGTTTTATTTGCATTAAAATTATACACCATGCCCACACTCACACATTAAAATTATACACCACACACATACACACACTCTTGTACACCTTCATTACAAAATGTAGAACATGATTTTTATGCTATATTCACATATTTTTCTTTTTCATACATAGGTGAAATTTCATTTCTCTCTACCCAAAACTTGTAGGGATTAATAGTGGCATCCTTGGCACCTACATTATCTGTGACAGCTGACAACCAAGTCTAGGTAGGTCTCACAATAAATGTGATATATCACATTAGTCTGATAGAATGATTGGGTGAGAAAGTTAATGCTAAAAATTGTCTGTGAGGTCCCTGTCTTCTTTCACTGGATCACAAGAACTTCAGGACAAGGATAATAGGGAGTATGTCTTTTTCATTTCTTTTCATCCATGAGTCATATGGTTATTGGGATACAAAAAGTGTGTGAGACAAGTGTGTTAAATGAAATTGTTGAGCTAAGAATAGGCAGAGGATCGTAAAAGGAAGGAAATTGTCTGTCACACAAAGGAGTGTGACTGAACATAGCTGCAAGCCAAGGAAGAAAGAGACTCAAAGGAAGATGAAAATAGTATTCAGTGACATAAAAATTAAAGTAAAATGGAGAAAAAAGACAACTGGATTTTGTGATTGGAGTTTGGATAACTTTTTATCTATTAATCAGTCATACAGGTTTCCTAGTCTTGAAAATGTAGGTTTGTATCCCTCACCCATTTTTCTCTCCAATTATGTATGTTACTTTTACTGATTTGTGGAAATTCTTTCATTTTTGATATAAATCATTTGGTGGTTATGTTTGTTTAATTATCTCTCCTAGTTTTTAACATACATCTTTACTGCCTCTAAGTATTCTTTATTTTAATATGGTCAAATTCATCAAACTTTTCTTTTTCATCTTAGTAATTTAATCTTTTCTTACATCGGTTCTAAAAATGATTCACCTACATTTCCTGAGAGTTTTAAAGTATTGTTTTTGCCAAACAAAATTAGAATCCATCTGGGTTTAAATTTACATATTTTTATATCTCTATTTATGTGTCTATATATCTTGGGAGTGAAGTGCCGAAGGGGAAAGCTGATAAATCATTAGTATTTGTTCAAAAGTAATTTGGAAATACATGAAGTTAATCTGAGGTAAAAGAGGCTTTCACAATTAAATGAATCCAAACTAGGGATAGTAAAATTCAATTAATGCCTATTGGTCTTTATAAGACATAACAAAGAGGAAACAGTTGGTTCTTTGTATAATTTTGATCACAGAAACATATTTTGCAGATATTTGGAAAAAAAATCAACTAACTTTAGAATCACTGCAAAGAAAGAAGTGTACAAGTCCCAAAGATGGACTGTCGAATCCTAACTGAAGTTACAATGCCAATAATGACAAGAAAAAGATGATGTAGGGAGCACTTTGACACTGAGAGCCCCAGGGAGACAAGTTAAAAATTCAAATGGAGCTCAAAGATGTTTTGGGGTTTGTTTTAAGTGTATACTTTTAGACAAGTGTGTTTTTGAAATTTGGGGGTTTCTGTAATGCAGTTGGTTTTCCTGCTGACCTTAGATGGATCAGTAGTATTAATAAATCATGTGATTTTATACCAAATTTGCTTCACTTCTTTACCAGTTAGTCAATATGGATGTACAAAGGAAAGCAAGATGGAGAAGAAGCAGAGCTCATTTCCCTGGTATTCAGGGTAAGCTGATATAAATGAGAGAAAAGGAGCTCTCAGGATTAGCAAGTGATTTAGATTATTCTCCTGGCATTCCCCTTAGAGTTATGTCTGCCCAGAGGCAAAGGTAATTGCAGAGTCAAAGTTTTTCTCTTTCTTTGTATCCTTTTTTCAATCTCTTTCAATTCCAAATTGTTTAAGCACAACTAGCAGACTGGAATGAGGGTTAGGGTAAAAGAAACTGCAAGCGAGAAAAGTGCAATAAAGATCTAATCTAATTTTTCAATATCCCTAATTATTAATACTTATATTACAATATAATGTTGAATATATTTCAAATATATTTTTTTTTTGCTAATTTAAGGGTAGCTTCCACCATAGTAGAATGAAAATTGTCAGTGAGAGGAAACATAAGATAATGGCTAAGAAAGTGAACGCTGGACCCTCACTGACGAGCCTGGTAAATTGAATAGGTTATTTAGACACGTGCCTCAGGTTTCATATGTATAAAATGGAAGGAGTGATTAAATCCTGTTCATAGAATTGCTGTAAAGAGAAAATGTGTGAATAGATACAAAGTACTGGGGGAAGGGTCTGGCCTTAACTTTAAAAAATTAATATATGCTAATAATTATTAGATGTCTTTGCTGTAGTCCTGTTGCACCATGGTACTGAGGTAGGTTATAGACAGGCCAAAGAAAATGCTCAGAGACACCATGGAAGACATATCATTTATTGGAGAAAGCTTATCAGAGATCAGAGACTGCAAGAAAAAGAGTTCAGTAGTGACAGGCTGATAGATAGCATACCCAATTCTCAAGGATCTTGCCAAGCAATGCTTCCTTTCTCTCATGGTACTTTGTCTAGCTGCAGCCAGCTAGATAAGTGACAAATATTCTTTCCACAATGTCCTCAATTATGTACCCCTCCTACTCAGAGAGAGGTTTTATACATTAGGCTGCAGAAGGAGTCATATCATGCTTAGTTTGTTTTTCTGATCTGAATCCCAAAGAGGAACTGTCTTGGTGTCTATGCACAAAAGTAGCTTTCTATAAAACATTAATTTTTCCTAGTTCCCAGGGTGCATATAAGAAAGCAATTGTTCTTTAAGATAATATGTATCTAGACCTTCCAACCCAGACTTTCTCTCATTGATCCCTTAACTTGATGAGGGTTTGGGGGACAGAAAAGGGCTAATCTTGGATATATTCTGTTACCTTTATTTCAGGGATGATATATTAGAATATACAAATGTATAAGAGGAAAACAAAAGGGGAAGATTTGATTGACTCTATTAAAATTAGGAGAGGGGAAAGAAGAATGATAGTCATATAGATCTTATATAAGAAGGCAGGGTTCTGATATAATATATTCATACTATAGTAAATATGAGTAGATTATATGTTCCTATCAGTTATTCAACCATTCATTAATTTCACAAATATTCTGTATATTCACTATTACCAGATGAGAACATTGTCAGTACTATAATATAAAGTTTACTATTTTACACAGAAAAATTTTTTGCACACATGGATTTTGGGATTTAATGGAGGAAATAGAACTATGATGCCAAGTAATATAACCATTAGCATATGTGTATACTTGCTTTTATATTTGAATGAATTAAAATAACATAAAATGAGTAATTCAGTTCTGCTGTCTCACTAGCTACATTGCAGATACTTAATAGACATATGTAGTTATTGGCTACTGTATTGGACAGCAGAGACATAGAATATTTCAATAATCACAAAATGTTCCATTGAACAATGCTAATAAAGAAGTAAACCAGGACCAAACAGAAACATTTAGATACTAATGTGGGCTGTAGTGGAAATAAGGGCGACCAATGTAATAGAATGTGACAGGAAATATTTAAAAGGTGGAGGCAGACAGTGATGAACAGTGAGGTTACAGAATGTTTTTGTGTGAGGAAAATGTACAAGCTGATATATGAATGGTTATACCAAGTCAACAGTCACCAACCAGTGGAAGCTCATTCTGGAGAGTTAACACTGTGCACAAATTCTTAGCACAGCATTTGGAGAAACTGACAATAAAAATTCTGGGCATCGTAAATAAGGATAAAAGTGTTACAAAATGCAGTTAGGTACATGTAAGCAATAGGCTATATCAGCTAGGACCAGGTGGGTCAGGTTAAGACATTTGGATGTGCCAGGCGAGTTGGCTCATGCCTATAATCCTAGCAGTTTGGGAGAATGAGACCAAGAATCATGAGTTCGAAGCCAGCCTCAGCAACAGCTAGGTGCTAAGCAACTCCATTAGACCCTGTCTCTACATAAAACACAAAATAGGGCTGGGGATATAGTGTATTGGTAAGTACTCTTGAGTCCATCCTCAGTACAAAAAAAAAAAAGACATTTGGATGTAATTCTAATGTTAAGTCATTTGTCATATCATTCCTTGAAAACTTTTTAAGTGATAAAAATGTGAATGCAAAAAATATATGAACTCATATATATTCAGAGTCTGAATTTTTAAAACTCAGCAAAATTATTTTGTTAAGAAATTGAAATAAAAATTATATTGAATTATTGAATAATATGTAATGGATAAAGAACAGTCCGATGAACATACACTATGAAAAAAGTATTGGTAGCAATGTTTTTCAGATGAATTGAAAACTAGAGCAATAGAGAATGACATAAAGCAATATTTTAAAATGATTAACATATAATGTGAAATCCATCAAGTTTTTTCTAAAGTGTTTCATATATAAAACTTTAATATATATTGTAAAGATACTCTGGAATACGAATATTCAACACATTGGCAATCGTCATGAGGCATCTCAGATGTGATAGTATTTGGAACTAGAATTTTTGAAGAGTAATGGAGGCTAAATGAGGTCAAACTGGAGGACCTTGATTCATTTTGACTCCTATTATCATAAAAGGAGAGGATACAGGCAAGCACAAGTAGGAAGGCCATGTGAGGACCGAGACAAGGCCATCCACAAGCCAGAGAGAGACCGCAAAAGAAATCAGTCCTGCTAACACCTTGATCTCCAACTTCTAGCTTCCTATATTAAATAATCTTATGAACTACATGTATACAACCTAATTTTTATTAATAAAGTTGGAAATATTAGATCACTCAGTTAAACATAGCTTCTAAAAATGTTGGAAATAAAACAAAGTTCATATTATTCTAAAACTTCTCTGTTTTATTATATATATTGCTTTCCCCTGTTAAGAATTAATTATTTTGTATGGCTCAGTGCTCCATGGTTATAATCCCATTGACTTGAGGGGGCTGAGGCAGGAGGATCAAAGTTTGAGGCCAGCCTCAACAATATATCAAGCAATTTAATGAGCCATCACAAAATAAACAGTAAATTGGGCTGGGGATGTTGCTCAGAGGTAAAGCACTTCTGGGTTCAATCCCCAGTACCAAAAATGAATAAATAAATAAGAACTGACTATTTTATTAATTTCTAATTGGCAAGTGAAATTGCATATATTTAGCATACAACAGGATATTTTGAAGTATTATCAAATGGCTAAATTAAGTTATTTAAGTTGTCCCCCTTTGAATGCATAATAATGGCCAACTGGTATTACTTTCCTTTCTTAATTGGTATACCTTTAGTGTCAGGTGTTTATGAAAAGGTCTTCTACTTTATGCTCAGGCTCTGGGAAAGAATTTATAAAAATCAACTCAAAAGAATTTGAAATGAATGAGTAGTATCCACTTACACAGGGAATTTCATACACAGCATCCTACTATTCACCTCCATTAAAAAAATTCAAAAAAACATGCTGCCTTTTCATTGCAGATTTGTCATTCATGACTGACTCTGAACTAAAGTAATTTCACCTAGTATCTACACTTTAAACAGAGCACATAAATGGATTCACAACGCGAATTAAAAAAAGTTAAAGACATTCAAAAGTGAAAAAAATGTCACTGAAATCTCGACCATTCATCCAAATTTTAATGAAGACATGCCTTCTAACTTAAAAGAAGCTCATTTGTAGCTCAGGTGCACACCATTCTTAATTAAGTCTAACTTACAGTTCATATGCTAAAAAGCATTATCATTATAAAATAAACTGGGACTGAAAAAAAAAAGAAACCATACAAGATGATTTCACCTTTTGGTTTTCATGTGAGTAGAGCAAATTACTAAATCTGCAGTTGCCAAAATGTGCACATATTTGTTAATGGAGCAGCTGGTAATGTTGTACACAAGCTGCACTCCAGAAATTAATTGTGAATATTAAGAATAATCTTGACCGGGGTCACAGCTGCACTGATTTATTTTTTCTCCTAGAAATTTATCAGGCCTGTTCTTCTTCCATCTAACTGAAAAGCAGGAAGTCTCAGAGTTCATGATGAAAAACCCGCCAATGTATTATGAACCTATAAAACTAAGACATCTGTTTAAAACCCCATGCTTTTTGGTCTTTTCATGATTGTAGAATGCCAAATTATGAACACCATATGAAGCATAAAATTGATCTGGCTCACCTTCTTTTTGTAGATAATTAAAAAAAAAGACATCTGAATTAACAAATTAATCAAAATTTAATGACTAAATCTTGCATGTATTCAAGTGATAGAGGTAGATAACAGAAATTCAGTGTGTGAACAAAAAAATTGTATAAAGTATATTGTCTTATGGTGCCAATAAAATCCACTTGAGAAAATTAGTTTTGGAGATTTTTACCTTGGTTATTTTCTGTTTTTGTTGATAATTATTATGGTTCAGATTTGAGGTATTCCCCAAAAGCTCATGTATGAGACACTGCAAAAAGGTTTAGAGGAGAAATGATTGGGTTGTAAGAGCCTTAACCCAATCACTGAATTAATCTCCTGATGAGGATTAACTGAGTGGTAATTGAAGGCAGGTACGGAGTGGCTGGAGGAGGTGGGTATTGGAGGTGTGTCTTTGGGGTATATATTGAGTACCTAGCAAATGGAATCTTTCTCTGCTCTCTGATCATCATGTGAGCCGCTTCCCTCTGCCACACTCTTCTGCCAAGTTGTTGAGCCTCACCTAGAGCCCCAAGGAATGGAGCCAGCTGCCTATGGACTGATACCTCTGAAACCATGAACTCCTAAATAAACTTTTCCTTCTCAAATATTGTTCTGGAGGGCTCTTTTAGTCACAGCAGCAAAAAACTCGACTAGAACAATATGTATTTTAATTTCTTTTCTAATTAAAGGGAACACCAGGTTTTTTTCTTCCAAATAACAGGAGATATTTTTAAAGGAATATCATTTTCAATTCTTTCTTTTAAAATATGATATTCTCTTTTATGTTGTGAAATTTAGCAATAAATGTCTTAATTTTATGTATAAAATGAGAATTACTCTAACAAGCTGGTAGCATCTTTGTGAGATGCAAAATAATAAGTGTAAAGTATGTCATATACTAATTCCATACATTAAGGTATGGTTTTTAAGAAGTATTAGGAAATCTTGTTTAAAGATATAAAGAACCAAAATTCTGCCCTTTAGAACTGTATTTTTCTTACTTGTTTGTCCTTTGAACTTAATACAATTCTTCTCTAAAAATAAATTTTATTATACATATTTTAAGTAAACAACATGATATTATGGAATACTTAGAGATATTTAAATGATGACTATAGTGAAGAAAATTAATAATGCATCATCTCACATAGTTACACACTGGTTTGGAGGAAGAGAGACACTACAATCTATTCATCTAGCAAAAGTCTCAAATACAATACACTATTAATTAGACCTCTAGACCTAGATCCTCTATAACAGATACTTTATATCCTTTGACCTAATTCTTCATTTTCCTCTTCTAACCTTCCCTGATAACCAGTTTCATTCTTTACTTTTGCATATTCAAAGACTTTCACTTTTGGTTTTATTTTGTTTTGTTTATATTTCACTTATAAGGAGATCATATAATATTTTTCTTTCTATATCTGGCCAATTGCACTTACTATAATGCTCTTCATGTTCATTAATTTTGTGCAAATGGCAAATATCCTTTTTTAAGGCAGAAAAATACCTCATTGTGTGTGTGTGTGTGCGTATACACACACCATGTTTTCTTTATTCATTCCTCCATCAACAGACACTTAAATTTTTTCATATTTTGGCTATTATGAATAATGCTGTGATATACATGAGAATGTAGGTATCCTTATGAGATGTTGATTTTATTTCCTTTGAGTAGCCAGAAGACGGGTTATAGTAGTTCTATTGCAAACTTCTTTAGGAACTTCTATACTGTTTACCAAATGGCAGAAAGCAATCTAGATCATCTACCTCTCCAACTACAGTGTAAATGGTTTTACTTTTTTCCACATCCTTGTTACCACTAAGTATCTCTCCTTTCTCTCTTTCTTTTTTTCATAATAGTCAATCTAACATATGTGAGATGGTATCTCTTAGTACCTTTAATTTTTATTACCCTGATGATAAATGATTTTGAGCTTCTTTTGACATACTGTGGCATATTGTATTAATTTAGTTATTTTGCTTTCTTTAGAGAATTGCATATTCAGGTACCCCACAACATATTTTAATGGTCATTCTCCTTTTTACATATTCTCTACTCATTCTCCAATTCTGAGCCCACAAGTATAAGTATATACTGGTATTATTTTCATATTAAAAAATAGCATTAAATGTGCTCTCCCTCAACCTTTCACTATCAATCTTCAAAATTGTCTGTATTTTTACTTCTTTATTCCTTCATTTCTGTAATTTTGGAAACTTTGTCTCTTCTTTTACTGGAGGCTGTCATCTCTTCTCATTTCTCTCCTCTGCTGATCCCTTTATGCTTGCATTTAAAAACGTTAAAGTTCAGCTAATTGTGAAGGAAATTCTAAGCTATATAGAGAAATGACTGCTGTAGCCATTAAAACTATAACATGTAGAGCCAAAAGTAATCAACTATGAAATCTATGGCGATAAAAGATAAATCCTATGATGTAAGAATTAATAATGAAATAAACAAATCAGAAAAACAATGGAGTTGGCATATAATTGTATACTTTTTCACATTTTTTGCTGAGATTTTTAGACATAAAAGGCATCTAAAATTAATAAAAAGAACACCTTTTAATAATTTCAAAAAGGGCCGTGAAAGTATGAAAAATAGTAAAAAAAATTAACAAAGGAAGTTTAAAGGATAACTATGAGGAAGTACAATGAATCTAATTTTCTCATCTTCTGTAATGGTAAATAGAGATCATGAAGATATTATCTTAAATTAAAGATTTAACAATAGAAGAAAATTAGAATATGGATCATCTAAAATGCCAGAAAATAACATGCACATAATAGTATAACAACTCATTGAAAAGGCAAGTTCTGAACCAAAGCAAGAAAACAGAAGGCATTACTACAAACCAGAAAATGAAAATTTTAGTCCCAAATAAAAGATTAGATACTGTTTGGTTTTTATCAGCAGTTAAGAAGCCATGTTGCTTTTGAAAGATAGAAATTCAGAAATGATAATTGGAACAATGATAGGACAATGGAGAGAGGGCTGTGAAACATGGGGAAGGGGATTTTATTCAACATTATGGAAAATTGAGAGAATTAACCTGAATCATAAAGCAAATGCACTGAGATGTAGGGATTGCTACAGTTCACAAGATAGGATGCATTGCAGAGGAAGATGCAGACTCTGTGGGAAGGCTTGTGAACAAACAAACCAAAACCTGTGGCCTAAAATTTAGCAGGTATTACAGGTAGTGTGAGGACAGTTAATATAGAGGAAACAAGGGGGAGCAAGTTAAATGTTTATAGATCTAATTCTAATCCCAGTTAAATTCCACAGACACTCATGCCCTTAGCAGCCAGCAACACCCCCAGCAAAAATGTGCCTTGATGCTCTGAATCCATTGTAATGTGTTGAATAATATGCCCTCCATAGCCACTTGAAACCTCAGAATATGACCTATGCGGAAATTGGGCTTTTGTAGATGTCGTTATTTAAGGATTTCAAGATAAAATAATTTTGGAATTAATTGGAGACCCCAAACCAACGAATGAATGGTATCTTAAGAGAAAAGAAAAGGATATTTTGAGAGAGAGAGAGAGAGAGATGATCCCATAATGATAGAGACAATAGAGATTGAAGTTCTGCATTACAAGCCAAGAAACATCTGCCATCACCAAAAGCTGGAACAGGTAAGGTAGGATTCTTCCCTAGGGCCTTCAGAGGGTACATGGTCCAATGATACCTTAATTTCTACTTCTAGCTTCCAGAATTATGAGAAGATAAATTTCTCTTGTTTTAGTGTATTTACTATATGGTAATTTGCTAATGCAACTCTAGGAAACTAATACATCATGGTCTATGAAAATCTCTTTTGAAAAAGAATAGAAAAGAATAATCTTCTCAGATTCCTTATGCTTCACTCATTTCATTTCTTGTGGTTGAAATAGGAGTAGGGGCTAAGTATAGCTGGACAAATTGACCTATTAGGCAGAACGGATGCATTTCATTTCATCATCTGCAAAATCAGATGGACTTCTAGCTGGATCAGCAATTAATTGTACTTCTATGGCAAACTATAAACTCACTCTCATACTCCTTAAGGGATGACTTCCTATCACTTTATTCTCAAATATGTGATTCCCTCCTTATCATTTCAGTCACAACTCTTGATTTTTCCTTATATTATACTGAACATATAGAAGGCATCTGAAAAGAACTCTAGTCTTCCTCTACAAACCCAGTAGACTAATTGTGCACCTACTATGTTCTTCCACATTGGAGAAATCTGTCCTCCCTCAATGTGCCCTAGAGAGCATCTTTTATTACCTCTGCAAGGACTCTGCTCTTGATTTAACCCATAACTCTACAGCATAATAGGCATCACTATTCCCATTGTACCATGAACAGCCTGTAAACTCTGTATCCATTGTACTTAAATCAAAGCAAACACTGCCAAAAATGTGCCTTTTCTAAATATAGCCCATTTCCTCTGTTCCACTTCATAGGCACTCTTCTCAAAACCCTTTTCTCTCATTCCTGATCTCCCAATTCATCTCCTAATCTCCCAGTCTTCTTTCAATTTCTACTTCTTTGCTTTGCTTGCTTCCCAAATCTGACGTCTTGCAATAGCAAAATTGATTCCTCTGTTCTACAAGAATAATGTTCCTCTTTTAAATGTATTACAAGATACATTGCTGATTTTTTTTTTTCAATTACTATTTGCTCCTTCTGAGGCCTGTTGGAATTGTTCCTTCTTTATCCCAATTTGGGAGTCACTTGATGATAACAACTGTTTTTCTATTTCCATTTTCTTCATAAATAATTACTCCCAAACCATTCATATAGTTACTTTAGCAACCTTTTTTATCACCTTTGATTAAAACTCTTATTATCATACCATTTTTCAGAAGAATTTTTTGTAAAAATGCTTGTCTCACTTTCTTATGGGTTTCTATTGTCTCAGAATATAATTTGTAGAGAGATGGTATTCAAAAATTTGAATGAATTATGCTTTTTATAATGAATACGTATTGTAAACTGAAATTTTATTTAGCAAATTATCAGGGAGTTTAGTTTGTAAGTAATTTGAAACTTTTATGGAATACTTTTGGTTCTGAAACAAAATATATATTCTAAACTGATCACCAAAAGTGCTGAATTGGCTTTTGGAATTGCTGAATATTGCCCAGAGACAGTTATTAGGCAACCAATTCACTATTTAATTTATTATTTATTATCTGACCTCAGCTGAAAGAATATCACTCGAATACATCACACTTATCTCTTCACCTATTCTAATAATCATTCAGTAAAGATCCCGAATACCTTCACCAAAAGTCAAGAATTCTGATCTATGATCTAAGATTCAGATTCAAGACATCAGACATGGATCTGTATTCCAAAATAAATTTAAATATTTTGGCTTTTTTATAAATGCTTATTAACCTTTTAAACTTAGCTTGAAAATTCAACAATTTGACAAAATCTTAAAAATCTTTTATCAAAAGATTTAATAAAATTTTCATTTTATAATAAATAGTAATGTTAAAATATGGTTAAATGTAATTACCACTAAATGTTTCTTAAATTTATATGTCATAAATTTCTTTACAACCTCATTTCCATCCAAATTATTGCTATTTGTATAGTCTTGAATAGAGACATCAAATACGAACACAATTTTGGAAAAATATTTAAATATCCAGATTTTGATATTACTTCACATTTAGCAATGGTACTTCCACATGACAAGAACAAACAACATAAAATAAATATGATCAAATATATTTTCTTTGTCTTAAATCAAAAACATCCTTTATCTTAAATGCATGATTATGATTTCTCTGCTGTTATAATCAGCAATAATATCCTAAAATAGATATTATTTCTTGTATAAGTAACTACTTAGGAAATACTTAGATTGCAGATTTGAAGCTGTTATATCTAAAAACAGATCAAAACCAGAGTTAGCATTCCATTGGCCTTGCTAGGTTCCAACTTCCTTGTATAATGCAAGATAGCTAATGATTTTATGTTGTACATGAGAAAAGAAAAGAAACTTGAACAGAATTGTCAACTTTTGTAAGGATACCTATACACTAAATAGAGAAAGGAAAGTATCTTTCATGAGGGTTACAGAGGGATAAACTAGATGAATAAAAAAGGCATAGCATTGTTTAATATATATATTAATTATATGTATGCATTTATCATTATATATTAATATATTTAATAGTGCTTGATGTAAAGTTCTGACTGTGGAAAAGTACAGGATAAGAAGTTTCTCTGGTGAGCAAACTCCTGGGGAATAACAGGCATCTTGTTTTCTAAAGCTGGATCATCCTATAATTTTTCCCAAAAACTATTAAGATAACTAACACATTGTTGGCCAAAACATATCTAATCATAAGCAAGAACATATTACACAATAACCTAATGTACCCTGCTTAATGATGTAACAAACAATAATGTACTAATGGTGCCAATAACCAAATGTAACTTAATGGTATAAATAAAGATGGCAGCTTAGATGAGCAGCCATTTTTGCCCCTGCATCTTGCTTCTACCTCCTTTTGTTTCACAGCAGCTTGATATGTATGTGTATGTAAATTTACATGCTTCAAACTTATGCTAGTCTTAAATGCTATGATTGACTTCCTAGTCGAAAATAAATATAAGTGACTCCTTGATCACCTATTTGACTTAAAAAATATTGACTATAAAAATAAAGTATGTTAGGCCTAAACAGTTACCATGAAAAGAAAATTCACTGTTCCTTTACCAAAACCTAAAGGATTAATGACAAAGGAAGAAGAGAAGAATTCTGATGTAAAAAAGACACATTCTACTCATACCCACAGATGCACTGGCAAACCATTAAACCTCAGACATAGTACCAACTTCCTTCTGCACAGTGCCACATAAAACTTTATTATTCAGCATGACAATCCCTCTTTGGGACTGACATGAACTAAGCACTCTGCATAAGGATGGATGGATAAATAGTAAGTACAAAATGATGCTGAGCTTATTTTACAATCATGTTAAAATGGATATTTATTACCATTTATCATCTTCATGTGTCCTTGTAATGTTTAATTATAGAGGAGCATCAATGGATTAACTCAGGGAGGAGGATTAAAAGCCAAATCTTTATATCTTACTAGTGCTTTATTTTTCATGCTAACTATGTATTAGACCTTAGCCCTTTCTTTAACATATGATGACTAATAATCGCATTCCAAAGATGTGATTGATGGACTTCAGATATATAAAATCATGGGGAAAATGATGGATCTGAGATATATTTGGCTTGCTCAGTTCATGATAATCAGCATAAGATGTTAGGCATTTCAGGAATATTGGGACACCACAGCTTTCCATATGAAGATTTGACACACTTCTATTTAGGCCATCTCTAGTTAATCTATCCTTGATTCCTTCAGATGATACTGTAATAGTTTTCAAATGTAAGGGTAAAAACTTTAATATAATTATAGTGCTTAGAAAAATGCTTTAAATACTGAATTCAACTTACTGGCAATGTAGAAGTTTTACCGGGAAATTCATAATTTTAAGAGTGTGCAAATATTTTGAAACCAAACTAGGAGGCAGAGACATGCAGCTTCAAAGTCAGTATAAGCATTAAAATATTAGCCACTCATAACTTCCTTAATTACTGATATATTTGTGTTGCCTATTGGTAAGTCCCTTTAAAAGTTTTCCCCCCACTGTATTTATTTTCAAAGTGTTTCTTTCATTTACTTATGTACATGGAGCTGGCATTATTGGTGCCAGTTGCTGTAGACAGAAACTACAAATTAGGCAAAAAAAAAAAAAAAAAAAAGATAAGGAAGGAAGAAAGAAATATTATGACAATCTAATGAGAGTGGCAAATCATGAAGGATTTAATAATTGAAAATCTCTGCTAACTGGCTTGTTTCATTCTACATAGTCTGCATCTTCCTAAAAATGAACAACAAAATATACTTGTACAATGATGAGTAGTTTGTTGATTTTTATGTATTTATACCTCATCACAAAAGAAGTTAGATGTTCAATATTCTCCATTGTAAACCGACAGAGAACGTGAAGAAAGCAAGTAACACTGTCTTTCCTGTGAGCATAAAAATGCTCTAATTCCTTTAATCCATTCCATCCCAATAATACTCATCAGCCTTCCCATGTTGAACTAGAATCATTAATTATTGATGTTCTTTTTCATGGTTTTAAATGGAAAAATGGTTAACTTCTTAAATATTTGTAAAACTATAAACACAGTGGCTTAAATACATAGTATTAAGGCTATTCTTTGGCTCCTTAGGGTAAATGGATTATGGACTCAGCATAGCTATTGCATTGTAAGTCACAAATCCTGATTTTTTGCTGCTGCTAAAATGTCCATTTGTGCTATTCAGTCTAATTCCCCATATGAATAATACATAGTAAGCAGTAGAAATGAAAAGAGCATTAATGGAAGAGGAGTGTCTGCATTCTATCAGTTATCAAAAATCTTAATTATATCAGAGTAATACTCCATTATCACTGAAAAATATATCTGCTTTATCTTGTTTAGGATTTATAAAAAGTTTTCATTAATTAGTTATTATTTAGAAAATCATATGTCTATTCCAATAAATAACATGGACTCTGCCCTTACATTGGCAAAACTGTCATCAAAACATTAAAGCAGCTCAGTTCATTCAGCCAAATGTTTAGCCTGAGTTTTCCATCATAGTGACTGAATTTGTGGACATATGTGTACTTTGTCTATGGTTCAACTAACCCTATGCCATACAATTTGTTTATAAGATGCTATGATCCATAATGTAGAATCATTTGTTTACCCTAGTTTTGTCACCACACAGCTTTCTGACAATCCTGACATTGTCATGAGTAGATCACGTTGTATTTATAAACACAATCCTAATCATTTTAACCTCTACAGTGGAATAATGAAGTAATGGACAAAAGCCAAATTCAGGCTTCTGTTTGATTTAATTGGACTTTTAAAGTGATACTGATTTGAGCACTGCTACAGCCATCCCTAAATAGACTTGATATGATATTCATTTTACTGCAATCTTCAGTATATTTACAATCCTATATTTACACATAACATGCAAAAAGGTCTGGGTAAATGTGAATTGTGCTGCTATACACATTGGCATGCATGTTTTGCTATAGTATGTTGCTTTTAGGTCTTTTACATAAATAACAAGGTATGGCATAGCTTGATCAAATGATGGTTCTATTTCTTGTCTTTGGAGAAATATCCATACAACTTTCCAACATGGTTGTATTAACATGCAGTTTTAAGTGCCTATCAACAGATAAGTGGATAAAGAAAATGTGGTATATAGATACAGTGGAGTTTTAATCAGCAATTTAAAAAGTTTAATATTATGTCATTTGTGGTTAAATGGATGGAATTAGAGATGATGCTAAGTGAACTCAGAAAGTCAAAGGTCAAATATTTTCTCTCCTATGTGGCAGCTGAAGAAAAAGGGGAAAAAAGGAATTAAAAAAATAATGAGAGGAATCTCACAAAAGTAGAAGGGACACATAGTTAAGGAAGAGGATCTAGAAGGATGGAGGCGGGAGGGCATGGGATGTACTGGGTAATGAATTTTACCTAATTATCTATGTCCATGTACAAGTATACTACAATGATTCATAAATATATATACATATATAATTATATATATATTATATAGGTAATTATAACACACTAATGAAAATAATAATAAGAGGGATGTAAATACAATAGAACAAGCAGATCAGGGGGAGAAAAGAGGAAAGGAAAAGGAAAAGTACTGAGATATGAGATTGATCAAATAATGTTAGATGCATGTATAAATTATGGCATGATAAATCTCACTGTTATGTATAATAATAATGTATCAGTAAAATATAAATTAATTTCAAATAACTAAAACCAATAACTAAACAATAATAATTATTGCAAAAATTATAATATACACTAAGATTTAATATGTACCACAAATATTCATTTTAGAATCAATTTTGCATCTGGGTTGCTTAGTTTCCTTTTATTTTTACAACTGCTCTTTAGTCTTAAAATATTCTCAAATTTCTTCTTTGTTCTCGCTCTCTTTAACTCTGGGTTTGTCATTTTCTTTCTATACTTCCCCTTCTTTTGTTATTCATTGATTATTTCTAAAATTGATCTACATATTTCTCTAATTCTCTTCTAAGACAAATTCATCTCAAACTTTATGTAAATGAACATATATGTTTAATGGAAACGTGTCAAAAAACATACCAATAGTAATTAATTCCATGAATTCCGAAGAAACAGAGTAATCTAGCACAATGTTTGATCATTGGCAATGAGTGGATAATTCTATTTTTTTCATATTATTTTACCACTTATGAGATACCAATAGATATTAATAACTGATTTTTTTACCAAGGTGTTTAAACTCAGCATATCTAAATCAGAATTATTTATATCTTCAATTAATTAATTTATTTTACACTTTTTCATTGACAAAGAATATTTCCAGCTGATTATAAACCATATTTCTTTATTCAATATCCAAACTTTATTCTACTACCATTATATGTCCAGTTACAAAACTTAAGAAACTTGGGCTATCTGTGACCTCTTCCTTCATCTACTACATTTCAAAGTCACCAGAAATTTAATATGCATTCCTGCTTCTATTCTCAATGGCGCTGCCTTGTGCATACAGTCACCATCACTTCAATAACTCATCACAACTGCAATTTAATTATTAATTGACTCTAATGTCTACCATTTTGCAATTTTGTCTTTTAACCCAGCTTTGTAATGTTAAGGTGTAACTCTCATCATGTGCCATACCCCCTCCAAGAATATTAACATTAAACGCCCTTTGTACTTCACTAGATACAAAATTATTTTAAAAGCTTTGCATATATTTCATTTGTTTTAATCTTCACAACAGCCTATTAATAAGTGTTGCTATTATCATTTTCCTTGACAGATCTCTGACATAAAATACTTCATTAGGCAATGGAATATTTCCAATATTGAAATATTTATTAACTACTCAACTCAGCACACAAGAATTACCTAATAAACTCAAGTTCAGATGATCATTTTGGATATATACTAACACCAAACTAGAGATCTGTGATATGGTCAGATTGCATGATGTTTTGAATATTTGTTTTGGTCTGCAGAGTTTTATAACCCTCACTGTATCAAAAAATTACCATGGATTTAAAAGAAACAATTTTAAACTGTTTAATCCTATTACAATAAACTATTAATTTTTGGAGAGAATTATAAATTATGAGAAGTTTTAAAAAAATATTAATTATTTTACCAGGTTATTTGTCAAATAGCCAGCTAAGTTTTCTAAAATATTAACATCTTCAATATTTTGGTCTTCAATATTTATATTCATGATTTTGACATTCTTTCCTTCATCTGTCTGAATTTACATGCATAATGTTCTTGAATCAACATTTTTAATTAAATAAATTCATGTTGAATACAAACTTATGTAACTATCATAAAGAGTAAGCCTGTATGATTTTCATTATAAATATGTATCTGAATATAGATATGTAAATCTAGTTCTACTGATGGTAAAATAGCTTGTTTGAAGGAATACTCTTATATTAAAAATTATGAATACTAGATAGAAATTTTGTAAAATAAGAGCAACCACTTAAAGGCACTGAACAACTGACAAAACATGTAGATGTTGTAAGGGATGACTCATGAAGTAGGTCCCACTTCAGATAAAATCAATTTATCTACAAGGGCAGTTACCACTCTATGCAGAGCAGAGTACTTTGAACTCAAAAAGATATCCAAAGTCATATAACTTTGTAATATCAACAAATGGAGTTTAGGGTTTCTAGGTAAACCCAAAGGGTTAAATCCTAGAAGGGAGAAAGCTTCAGCATGCAAGCCTTAAATCTTCATGGAGGCTCACTCAAGTCCCTATCTAACTTCTGATCTGTACATTTTTAGAACAAAATGCCAATGAACCCAGAGGAAAAAATGGAAAGAAGCAGATAGAAGCCTAGAAATGCTCAGTATGCATATCAGCTATTGTACTGAGGTCTACAGGTTTCTGAGACAGAGACTTGCAAACATTTCTGTATTCCATAGACTTTCCAGAAGGTCTACACATTTGGATTAAGAATCTTTTCTAGGACTGAGAAATTATTCTATGTATGAGAGCAAAACTAAAATAGGTCAGTTCTAGCAATGTATCTAATCATGACTTCACATTTAGAAAGTGATCAGAAATTATTTAACTGTGTTCTAGGGGAAAAATTTTAAATCCTCTTTTAATAAAGCAGAATTGAGAATCTACTGAGTATCATATGCAATTCCTATAGAATGAAACAATGACAATAATCATTACTTTACCTGTATATAATTAGGGAAAGTGAACTCATAGTCAAAATGAAAGCAATCCAAAGAAAATGGCCTCTAACTGACCGAGTTGACAGTTCTAACTACAAATTGTCTAAACACTCAAATTGAAAATGTCAGACTGTATTAAAAGAATAGGAACCCATCCATACATATTTACTACTGAAACACATAAAGACATGGAGACACTGAAAATAGCATGATGATAAAAGATATGCTATGAAAATGTAAATATTAAAGTGTTAACTAATATCAGATTATGAGCTCTGGCAAAACATTAGAAATATTATAAGAAGCATAAAAGAGTATTTCAGAATTGTAGGAGCACTCTACATACCTTCAACCCCTCCCTTCCATCTTTCCTCATTCTATGCCAATAGACTGTACTCTTGCCAGAGAGCACCCCTTTGTTTGTAACCTTTGGACCTGATTGGTCCAAGAGTGTATATAAGTTTCTGCACTCTCTGGAATAAACGGTGTTTCTGCTTCTCCCTCTGGTGTTTCTGCATCTCACTGGGGCAGAGCAGATTTTTGCCTACACCCCGGAGTCTGGGTTCAGTGGCCCCACCAATCGCCACCGTCCAGAGAGACCCCATATTGTCTTCCTCCCTGGAGACCCCTTTGCTCGTCTCTCTGGACCCCAACTTGTTGAGAGGACCCACGTGGCACAAACCCCTTAAAGCAATACAGAATGATCAATAGATTAATATACCAGGAAAGTGGAAGCTTCTGCATATCCTGTGGAAAAGCTCAAGGTCTCCTGAGATCCATGTCAATACAGTTTAGTGAGGACTTCAGGTCATGTTTCTACCATTATAGCACAGAATGAAATGTGTGAGTACCCAGAAGCTCTTTGTGCCTGAAAATGAGAGCAACACAAAACACCAAAATTTAGTCAGGTTTTTTTGGTATCATTATTGTAAATTATGCACTTTAAAATATAAGGAACAGATTAGTTGATTAGGTTTTCATTTTCTCACATTAATTGTTGGTCAACAATTGGAAGTGTTCAAGATTAGTGAAGAAAACTTTTTATGTTTTCTGTTGCCAATGTAAGTGCAACAATTTGACTGAGATTCACTCAGTATGATTGATTCTGACACAGCTAATACCCATGAAGGTTACATTCCATTTCTAGTAGGTATAAGCCAGATCACATAGACATTGATCTGCAGTAGAGTTGCACAAATAAAACCCTTGGTTAAAAGGAAATACAATACTGGGACAAGGGAAATTTTTTTATTGATCTATTTCAATTGAAGAACAGCTTCTTTTTGATTAATTAAAATAATACAAAATATCCTATTACATTTAGCTATACATTTAATGTACCCACTATTAGGTCAAGAAATAAAACAGGGAACATTATAAAATAGTATTTTGTCATTGTGGACTATATAATGAACTCTATAAATAATTCAAATAAGGGGCAAAAACTGTATGGAGCACATGATGTACAAAGCAGCACATTGTAAATTATAATCATTTCCTGATCATATCCCAATCATTGAGAATAAAACTAGCATGTGTCAGGAAGCACATCATTCTACATGCCATTCTGGCAAAGTAAACTGGAAAAATGGATCACTTACTTAAATGTGGTAAAAAGTCTATTTTAATGGCAAGAAAGTTATATTTTTGGTCAGTATCATTCATGTGATGGCTAATTTCAATCAATCTTACTAAAGAACTGCATCTTTTTCTTCATGTAAAGATAGACAAGTTATAAGTGGTTCAATTTGATTGGCACTAAACATGCTGGCCTAAGACTGCCAGATAGTTTGTTTCTTCACACAATTCAAAAAATAACATATAAATAAATAAATAAATAAATAAATAAAGTATGGCACAACTACATAATATAGAAGAGGGAAATCAAATAATACACATATACTCAGATATTCTAGACGATCCTCATTTCTACCACCTGATGGCCAAAAAGGTCCTAACTTAAACATGAAAAATATGAAAATTTTAGTGAAAATCACCTACAATGAATATTAATTGGGAAAAATCTTATATATTTAGCACCATGACTGGCAAGCACATGAGAAGTCCCTTCTTTGCTATGTGTTCCTTTTTTAATTTTTTCCTCTTTCATTTCCTTCTCTTTTTGGCAGTTTTGATCTAAGTGAGATTTATTTCTGGAATGCATTGTTGGTTTAGGTTTAGAAAATACAAAAATAACATGAACAAATCCAAGTTATGGGAAAACATCATGGTTATTTCAGTAGACTTGAAAATATGCTAGACAAAATTTATCAATTCTTTCCATATTAATAAACAAGGAAAATCTGAAATAGGAAGGAAAAATTCTATGCAATGAAATACAATTTTAAGCAATATTTAATTTTATATAAAATAGATATCATGCCAGGGGATTCTTAGTACACAGAGTATATTTTTCCTCTCTACAAATTCATGGTTTCAAAGTTACCTGTTTGACAAAATAATAATTCCATAACAGACAATCTTTTTGTTTTTGAAATCCTGATTTTAAGTCTCCATTATTCTTCCAGTGACTCCTTTTCATTATTCTTCTAAGCCAATGGCACTATTCCAAAGAAAACTAGAAACCTTGATGTAGGAATTCTTTTCAGCTTTGTTTTAATTTGAATGTAACCCACAATCCCATTTACCCCATCCCCTTAGATAAGCACATCTACCATCTTTTCAAGCATCTTATTCCATTGATGATTTTCGTTTCCTTCTGTTGTATACCAACCACTCTCTTCCCTCATCTTCCTTCCACTTATAAACATAGTCTGTACTTCTGCCTTCTTTTCAGTTTTTGCTATCAGTATCGTTCCTTCTATGTAGAGGCAAGCTGCAAAAGGAAGGTGGTATGTAATGATCATACTACTCCACCTTTGCAAGGTACTTAAATCTGATTTTCAGCTTTGTAGTTAAGAGGGCTTCTACCACACCAGTCATGTGGTGTTGCACAAATCAATTAGATATTTTAGTTTATTGGACTGAACAATTTCTTTTTGCTGGCCCCGAGGACATAACTTGTTTGATATTTTTATTGAAATTGCTTCTGTCAGAAAAAATATATGAGGTATAAATACTAGTGTTTTATTACAAGGGAGAAGAATGAAAGTCTGGTAGTAGATGGTGTCCTAACTCTCAAGACTTTAGCTCTTCCAGACTTTCATAAAAAATAATGTGGAAAATATTTCCAACCAGCAGATACTTTCCTGCATAACAATATGTCAGGTCCCACTACTTATGAACCCGAATCTGTACACATTCCCTAAAAAACTCATCTATTCTTATTGTGTGAAGAGCCATCTTTAGGTGCAACACTAGTACTTACTACCCACTTCCTAAGTCCACATTTACATTGAATTGCCTACTCTATATCACTCTACAGACTCCAATGAGCACTTCAAAATCAATATATGAAATTAACCCATATATCCCCTTCTTCCTTTTCTCTCTTCCTACCCTCCTAAAAAAATATTATTGAACAACTTAACTTTCATCTCTTGAAGAAAAATACTAGAATCCATCCATTTTTTTTTCAAGGAAGAAATATGGCAGTCATTTTTGCTTCTGTCTCCTACTTTCTAAATCTACACTTTTGATTGTTTAGAAAATCTGGTCGATTTTTGTCTCTTCAATATATTGCTTTTCCTCATTATTCTCACTAACATTGGGTTCCTCCCTCCTCCAAGCACCAGAATATTATATAAAAGTCCTATTAGGACCAGTAATATTAATATTCACTAACATTACTACTTTCAAATACAATTTTCACTTTTCTGCTGCCATAATATTCCTCAAAGAAGCCTCATCATGGTATATCCCTGATTAAAACTTACCATGATATAAAACATGATTAAAACTCATGAAATCTCCATTTTGAAGTTATATATCTATCTATATTGATCTATATTCTGGATTTAATTTTTTGTGTGTTTTCAAACTATTTTAAAATAATTTTCTCCATAAAATTTCTGAATAGTGTCCTCTGGTTGTGTTCTACTTTATAAAGAAAAATACACTGTGTATTTCTTTCTCTTGCTCTTTATCATCATCATGCAGGTTTGAAAGTGATTTTCATATAGAAACTAATCAAATAGGGAATATATGTTTACAGCTGTACTTTTCGCCTGAAAACCTCATTATCATCTATTATTTAACATTGAATATTAAATATTGCTTGACATTTTATTTGCAATATTTTTATGATATTATAAGTACTTATAATTTTATTTTCTCAAATTTAAAATTTGACTATTTTCATGTATATGTGGCTCCTTTTTATTTAGCTTGATTGCAATAAACTGAATCGATTTTTTGGAGGCCTATTTTCAATCCAGTATTTTTTCGAAATTATGTCTTTGAAATTGGTTTCCCTTTTGTCTTTGCAATGCATTCTTTTGTGTTCTTTTCCATTTGTTTTATATATCAGTAATCATTTATCTATTTATAGAAAGTTTCTGATAGAAATATGTTCATCTTGGTTTTTATTGACTATATTAGGCATTTTTCTAAAATTTTATGTTGAAACTTTTAAAATATTTTTACAAATATGCCTCTTCTTATATCAGTAACATGACAAACTGTAGATTTTCTTTCATAGTATTTTTAAAGTAATCTTTTCATATGATTAGTCATTCTTAGACAATGAAACCTCTAAACAGTCTGAGTTTTTGAAATTATACCATCACTCTCACATCCTGCATGAGAAGTGATGAAATTGCCTTTACCAAGTAAGATTGGGTAGTGTGAATTAAATCAGTAATGTTTGTTGAAGGTAAACTCTCCCTAATAAAATTTGACACTCAGAATCAATGGAGATCATGACAATTTCAATATTGGATTCATTAAAATATTATAAATTGACTCTTTGCTTAATAAATCCAGCCTATATTTTATTAGAGTTTCTGAAATGGACATATAAAGAGAAAGATGAGTTATAAAATTATTAATAACTAAAGCTACCCATGATTAAGCATCTTTGGTTTCATATCAATATATTTCCCTTTCTATTTCAATCATTTATTTACTAGGTAAAATTCACACAATACTTTTTAAAAATAAATTGGTTGTCCTTTATTTATTTAAAAACAATTTAGATACATCCTTTGCTTTTATAGGTATTTTAGTGGAGCATTAGGAATATTAATAATGGTAATCAAACAATTTTCCTTCTTTAGCATATCATAATAAAATGAATTTTAAAAAAATCTCAATACTATATAAGAAGCAATTTCTAAAGCTTTATAAAATTCTGATAGCTTGATTTTGAAAACAAAACCAAGTATTCATCATTAAACAATTGTCTTTCAATGTTTTTGCAAAATATTCATGTTTTCCTTTTAATTGCTTGCATATACATTTTGAAATTCTTGGAGCTAAAAAGAAAATTGAATTTTTAATATAAACAGAAAATCACCTTTATCAGTTAAATTAGCAACCATTACTTACTTTAAAATAACAAGATATTTAGTGGACAGCCAGATTATCTTAAATTTATTTAATATTTTAAAATTTTGATTAGATATGGCCTCAGTATAACTGGTATAATAAAATTGTTGTATGTTATATATCTCTGCATGAAAGAGAAATGCAATGGATTTTAAACTCTAAAATTCATAAGAACGTATTTGTAATTTAATATAATATTCTCTTACCTCCTGCCCAGCATTCTCTAAGCTGAGAAGATTCCTGGTAAATTAAGGTTAAAATAATAGTAGTAGTGTTTAAATTGTCATGTTGTTTTGTGTTTTTTTGTTTTTAGTTAGTACAATGGAAGAATTTTATTCAATATGAATAATAAAGATGTCCTATGTTTTTTGAATAGTTGCTATGCATTCAGTTTTGATTTTTCAATACTGTTTTTAGTTGGACCATTATCCAAGCTTGACTAAATATAATTTGTTTTGACACTGAAACTACAGGTAAGGTGTTGGTAATATAATTGTAATGCTAATACTTACACTATATGTATTATTGTGTTATAGTCAATAATAAAAGTATGGTGAACTGTTGTGGAAACTCCTCATGCCTGCACTGTGTCATGATCTTTGATAACCTTTATTTCTAGATGAAAGTAGTTTACAACACTGTATCAGTTATAATGAGCACCAATAAACAAGCTGCTTTGCCAAGGGCAATATAATTCTAAGCAATAAAATTGAATCTATGATAGTGTGTATTCTATTCTTCATTTCAAATTCATTAACTATGATGGAGATCAATCTCTTTGACACAGTACATTTCTAACCACATTTATGCCAGAGTATGTACTCATTAGCATGTTTGAACTCCATAGCTAAAATGACAGGGTCCCCCCTTGCTTTATAAAATTACACATAATTTGAAAAGAAGGCCCTGAGCATTCTGACAACCACATTAGTTATGATATATTTTTATATATATACATGCATATATTTATGTACATCCTATACATTATAGGTATATATATATCAAATGTGAAACAATGACATTGTTCAAAAATTTAAAAAATTAAAATAATGGCAATGATTTTAACAATCTTTAAATAGCAGATTTAGCATCATTAATGTATTCTTATTTTCTTCTGAATATAAATTTGCAAAATGTAAAATTTGTAATATAAAAAATTTTTATATTGTCTGTAGATAGATATGTAGATTGAATTACTAGATTTATTGCTAAACATTTTTTATTGACAGCTTTTGAAAGGTCATCTATTAAAATTTATAACCTTCCTTCTGAGTACCATCACATGGTATATTCTTTAAAGATCAAACATCATTTCCTTGACACAACACATTGCAATACATTTAATAATAAAAAGCAAAGGAAAAATAAAATGTCACTGAGGACAAGTTGATGTCAATCAAAAAACATTTGTAGGCAATCTAAAATACTAAAATTTCCCTTCTTTTCCCACTAATGAGTGCATAAGACACTTTTAAATGTCTATCTTGTATAAATAGATACATAAGTAATATGTAAACCAGAATCTTCTCAGTCCTTCATTTTATTTGGGTGTGACTAACATACAACCCTTAGAAGGAAATTTCCTTATGAAGAAGGGGAATTGTAATTTTGAAGACAGGTATGTCATCAGGCATGGCCTGAGTGCATGTGGACAGTGGAAAAAAAGCAAGAAAAGAAAGGGTACTTCAGGCAGGCACAGTGGTGCATGCTTGTGATCCCAGTGACTCAGGAGGCTGAGGCAGGAAGATCATGAGTTCAAAGCTAGCCTCTGCAAAAATGAGTTGCTTAGCAACTCAGTGAAACCCTATCTGTAAATAAAGTACAAAATAAGGCTGGGGATGTTGCTCAGTGGTTGAGTGCCCCTGAGTTCCATCCCTGGTTCTCCCCTCCAAAAAAAAAGGCTACTTCAGAAGAACCTTGTTTTGTAAATCAAGAAGTTTGTTTGGTACTTTTGTTCAGACAATGTAAATCCATAATAGAAAAGGACATAATAACTTCACTAAAAAAAATTAGTTCTAACTGTGTGGAGCGGTAGGAGTCCTGGAAAAGAGATCATTTAGGTGAGTGTTGCATGACCTCAGATACTTTTAAGTGAAGTGGAAGTCAGGAAAGGACTTTCAGACTCAAAGATTTAAAAAAGAGGGAAATCATCAAAGAATTTCTCTTTTGAGATTTCTTTTAATTGTAAAAGTAACAGGAACTTCACAACCAAATTTAGTTCTGGACTGATGCCATTTATTTGCATCATTATATCAACTTACCAACTGTCAGTTTTAGTTTTCTAATATTTCAAGTAGGTTGTGAATATCTGACTGATATCCTTTCAAGTATTATTGTGTGAACTAAGTGGATATTCAATTAATATAAATTTTCTTCGCAGACAGTGCAACTCCAGTTGGACTCAATTGATTCAGTGCAATGGAGAAATAAATATCTGCATGATCTGGAAGCAGGGACACTGGGGAATTTTTTGAATGGAAACCACAGTGCTTGGTCAAGAAACGATAGATCCATTGATTAGATAGAGGTTCAAGTATTAATTATTATAACCCTAGGTCTTGAATAACAAAACAATGCATGATTAGAAATTTCAGCAAAAGAAGATAAAAACAACACTGCCTTTGGTAAGAGCACTGTATACCACAGGTTTGTTCTATAGTCAGAACACTCTTTTGGATTAACCTTTTAGGATTTTGCAATACCAAATCACTAAATGTAAGAAATGTGGTACATTATATTACTGTATCAAGAGAAGCAACTTTTAAAAAATATCTCTTCTCTGACCATCCCAGTAATTTAACAGTTTTTTTCTGTTTGCTCTTTTAGATTCATTTTGCACCCTTACTTCATAATTGTCATTAACTCTGTAAGACTCTAAGTGTTGTGAAGACAAAGACTGTGACTAACTTTGTCATATTTTAGATAAATACTGCTTTTCATACTGCCTTGTTTAAAGAAGATGTGGAACCATCCAAAATTGACCAGATGAATGAAGATGAATATGTGAATATATACTTTTAAATGCTAAATAAGCATTTATTTATTAAATAAATACTGTAATCAGAAACCTATATTTCCCTGACTTCAACCATATTTCTTAATGTTTAGAAGTGTTAATTCTAATGTTTTCATTTTTGTAATGCTTATCAAGAAAAAAAGCACTACATTTAAGTTCACATTGGATCACAAATGTTAATATGCAATAATAAGCATTTTGGGGAGTTTTGTTATTTTACCTTCTCATTGTTTTACTTTTATCTCAGAAAATCATAATTTTAATTACATGAATAGATGAAAATATAATCTTCATTTGTATAACTTCCATTTCACAGAAAACATGGTTTGATACACTGAAGTGAATTGTTCAGATATAATGTGAGGACATGGGAATAATGCATTTTTGTGAATTTGCAAAAGGATACACATATATTAGTTTTAGTCAGCTTTGCACTGCTGTAACCAAAACACCACAAAATATCACGTGAGAACAACTTAGAACAGGAAAAGTTTATTTTGGCTCAATGTTTCAGACATTCAGGACATTGACAGTCGACTTCGTTGCTTTGCATACAAGATGAAGCAGAACATCATGGCAGAAAAGTGTAGTGGAGAAAGGCTGCCCAGTTCAAGACAGACAGGAAGGAGAGAGAGCTCCACTCACCAGGGACAAAATATATGCCCCAAAGTCATAACCCAAGTGACCTCTTTACTTTAGCCACAGACTACTTGCCCAAAGTTATCACCCGGTTAATCCATTCAAATGAACCAATCCACCAATTATGCTACAACTATCATAATCTAATCATCTCACCTCTGAACATTCTTAAATGGTCTCACACATGAACTTTGGGGGAACACCTCATATCCAAACCATAAATAGTAGTTGGGTTCATTCCATGGTTTAGGTTCCCCAAACCATAATACTCTGATATTACTTTCTCGAAAACTCAGTTTACTCCAAAACTTAATATGGCTTCAGAAAATTTTTTATTCAAGCATTTTTCTATGGCTTGTTGGTTTTATATTAATATTGCCCTTAATTTGATCATTGCAGAGAACTGATATTTAAAAACAATTAGTTATTTTTCAGAGAGAAGGAGTATCCATATAATACTTTATGTCTCAAGCTAAAAACTATGGTATGAGGAAATCTAGATGATTAAGAACTGAATTTAATTGAAGATAAAATAGGTATGCATCAAAAATTTATAATTTCATCCAAAATTTAATTGTGAACTGGAGAATTTTTGTTTCATATTAATAACAAAAAAACCTAAAACTTAATTCTGGAAATGCAGAGCAGAGAATGTAACATAATCATGTCAAGAGCAAAATGCTATCCAAGAGTGCTACAGAAACTGAGAAATTCTACAGGTAGCATTCAATAGTTAAAAGTCTACACTGAAGGAAGAACATAATATTGATCTTTGAGGATCATTTCTGGTAAAAGACTTTGCTTTTCTTAGACACCAGACTCAAGAAAACAGAGAATAATTTGCTGTCTGAAAATGTAGATACCAAGGAATCAAACTTGAAAAATGATCAACTATTCAAAGTGACACACTGCCTCTCCTCCTGCCACTAAATCTCGGTAATTATTTAGGAAATCTTGATCCTGAAGCCCATGCACAATTCACACATAGAATAAAATGCCAGTAAGCCACACATTTTTTTTCTTTACTTTTTTAAACTTTGTTTTTACAGTACTGGAGATGGACCCCTGGGGATAGACATTGCACATTCTAGGCAAGCACACCTCCAAAGAGCTAAGTCCTCAGCCCTCCAACCCCCACCTCTTTTATTTTGTGAAAAGACCTAACTAATTTGTTTAGCTGACCTCAAACTTTCAGTCCTCTTGCCACAGCCTCCTGAGTAGCTGGGATCACAGGCATGCACTACACATTTTTTTTTTACTTTTCATTGGAAAAAGGCTAGTAATACACGAATTGCTGGCCCCTGTCATTATTACATCTACTCTAGATGCTCTGCTTCTTATTAGGATATAAGGCCTAAAATTTGTCAAGACTAAATATTCCACCATTACAAACATCAGAAACAAAAGAAAAAGTTCTAATTCAAAACCATAATATCTTGACTTGCTCTATCATTCTACTTATTTACACAAAGCAAACCATGGTACTCTTTAATCACTTCCAAGCATATGAATAAAAGATTAACAAGCACACAGAAGAGTGGCCTAAGGAGGACAAAGACTATGATCTCAGAAACAAAGGCGAAAACATAATGATTTGTAAATAGTAGCATCAATATCAGGCACATAATAGGTATTGCAAATGTTTCTGATTTGATGAAATAGAAACTAGCACTAAAATAAATACAATGTGTATCACCAAACAATATGAGCATACATTGAACACTATCTTTGAAGCACAGAAGTTATTTCTTGAAATAAGAGTAATTCTTTATTGTTAGATAATGTTCTGCAGGTTCAAAAGGACTTTATGTAATCTGATTTTATTTCATCCTCCCTCTGAGTCTCTGAAACAGATGACATTATTGACAACATTATTTCAAAAATAATGAAACTGAGAATCATAAGCATTACTGAATTTGCCTTAAGAGAATGTCCCTCAAAAGAGATCCAGTGCTTTACCACTGAAACTATCTGCCTATTAACAATATGTCCATATGGGACTGGAATTGGAGTAGGCAGAAAAATCATTACAGTTGGAATATAATGGAGCTCAGGGAAATTAAGCAATTTCCCCATATTTATTGTAAGACCTTAGATTAGGACTTAACTCACTGGAATTCTTAACTTCTAGAACAGTATTAGGGAAACTAAAATAAAAATAATATGTTGCTTTACAGCTTAGTAATAAACTTAGAATTAATTTATATATGAATAAGTAAGCCAGTGAGTTTAATAAGGGATATAAGAAGTGTTCCCATTTCACTCTGTTTTTAAAGTTGACCTCTAAAAGGACAAAATGTTTCAAATGAAATGTGCATTTTGTAACAAAGTACTTGGTTAGATAGGCTAATGTGTGACATTTATTATATTAAATAATTAAGATAAAGCTAGACAAAGAGCATTAGTTGGATATAAAATTTAACTGCAAAATTAAATTACTCATGCATGTCAAAAGTTTCCAAAATAAATAATGAAATTCTATGTTGTTGAGAAATCTTACAACTGACTAATAGGCTCATGTAAGAGAAATCCAAATAAACAGGAAACCAAATAAGAATTTACTTACAAAAATCTATGGCGAGTAGTCTTATTAGCAGGAATATCTATAATGTACAAGGTCACAATGACATGTTCATTAGACTAATTGTGTCAGTTAATACTTTTTTTTTTTTTTTTTTTTTAGTTGTAGATGGACACAATGTCTTTATTTTATTGGTTTGTATGTGGTGCTGAGGATCGAACCCAGGGCCTCACACATGCGAGGCAAGCGCTCTACCGCTGAGCCACAATCCCAGCCCAGTTAATACTTTCTTTCAAACTGAAATACAGGAAAATAGAAGTAGAAAGTCATAGCAAGTTTGAGGCTTTATACAGTTTTGTTCAATGACAAATGTTCTCCTGACTTCCGGCCCCCAAATTTTCAGCATATAGTCATCTCCTCTTTGTTTTTCTTGGTTTTCTGGGAAATGTTACATCTTGTAATGTGTGTTGAGGGAGTAACATTTGCATCCCCATCCTAATGTTTTATGGCCACTGTAGTATGGAAGGACCTTTATTAATAAAACATTTCTGTTTTCTCTCTTACTTACTCTTCCCTAGGGATGGAGGTTGGGGGCTAGAGGACAAACTGCCTGAATGATGACTTTGAAAGGAGAAATTGGGCATGTGCAGCCTGGTATTTTCCCTACAAGCTTTAATTATTTGCCCAATTTCTCATTTGAATGATCACTCATGTGGGAAAAATGTTATGGCATTTATTTAGCTCTTCAAACACCTAAGGTTGGGTGGTAGATTGACCTGTGTGTCTCAAGACATAGATGAGGAAAGAAAAATTGATGCAAGAAAATATGAATGGAGTAGTTGAATTTTTCATGTGAATGACACCCTGGATTTAAATATTTTATTAAAGAGTTTTAAACTTGGTTTATAAAGGCTTAAATGAGATCATGTGACTGGATTTGCCTTATGTATGTGTCTTATTTACTGCCTCTGTCTGTATGAATAGCTGTACGCCTTAAATCAGATGGGATATGGACCTTATCAGTTTATGGTAGCTTTTGCTATACCTTCACTGGAAAATAACTGAATTCATAGAAAGTAGGAATCTCTATGTGGGTCCTAGTTCAAAGCCACAGAGTTCAGCAAAGTCATGAGACCACAGTTAAAGCCTCAGTAATGCAGTTGCCATATGACTCTCAGTGAAGTAAATGGCAAAGGGGTCCAGCAGGGTGCCCCAGCAGATGCTTCCCTACCCAGCTCTGGCAACCAAACACTAGACAGTCACATGGGAATATGGGGCACTTAGTCGCACTATGAGAGATATAAGATGTAACTCACTGCAGATTAAACTTGTGAAACTAGCTGTAAACCTTAACACATGAATGAGGACAGTGGGTTATACTGGCAGACAGTGGTTTAAGAAGACCAGTGTATAGGATGGCAGCTGAGATCATGGGAAACTGTTGTCAAAAAATGTCTTTTGAACATTGCTGTGCAGAGTAATATTTCTTTTGTTTCAGTCAGGTTTTTGCTGCCAGGACCAAAAGACTTGACAAGAACAATTTTAGAGGAGAAAAGTTTATTTTGGGCTCATGGTTTCAGAGATCTCAATCCATAGATAGCAGGCTCTATTCCTCGTGGCTCAGGGTGAGGCACAATATCATGGTAGAAGAGTGTTGCAGAGGAAAGTGGCATGATGATAAGGAAGCAGAGAGAGTTCCTCACCATGGTAAAATATAAACTCCAAAGGTATGTACCTACTGTCTCACCTCATCCAGAAACAACCTACTTTGCCTTTAGTTACCACTCAATTAATCCCTACTAGGGGATTCATTCACTGATTGAGTTAAGGCTTTCATAGTCCAATCAATTCACCTCTAAACTTTCTTGCATTGCCTCATACATGAGCTTTTAGAGGACACCTCAGATCTAAACCATAACATCTTCCTTTAAATTTCTGATACATGCATTATATAGGTTCTACGGAATGATCTCAGCTTGGCTCTGCATTGATTTTTCTTTCTTTCTTTTTTTTTAAGAGAAAAAGACATTCTTAGAAAGTAGGGACTTTAGGCACAATTCATGACATAGAAAAAGATAGTGGTTTTAATCAGTAGCACTTTTAGACCCAGATAATATATTTTGCTATAATCCACATTTTGATCATTTTTTCCCCATTCATAGGGATTGAACTCATGCACTGTACTACATCCTCAGTCCTTTCCTTCTTATTATTATATTTAACTCTGAGACAAAGTCTTGCTAAGTTTCTCCTGCCTCAACCTCCTGGGTCACTGGGTTTATAGGCTTGAGCCACCATGCCTGGTCATACAATCTGACCCTTCTTGAGCTATGTTCAAGATATATTAAAACCCTTGGCATTTTCTGTCCAAGTTGTTCCATACTCATTTTCAAGGCTTGTATAGAATACTTCCTTGTCTCTCTCTTTGAAGGGGAAATGACATATGGGCTTATTTTGGGTCCAGTGAATATTAGTAATAGATCTGAAAACAACCCTCATTTGGCATAAGACTAAACATGTCTACACATTGAAATATGTCAAAGTCACATAAGTAGGTACAGTTTACACTCAATTCTTTGCTGGAGTACCAGGAGCCAAAGGATAAGATAGGCTTAGGATATATCATAGAAGAAAAATAGTCTTATTTTTTAATAAGGATGTCAAAATTATTTCTCAAATAACATACTTAAAGATAAGATAATAGGCATAGGTGGATTTATCCTCAGAAATACTAAAGTCAAAATGCCAATATCAGCATTTTTCTGGGAGATTCCCCCCCTGCTGCCAAAACTTGAGGAAGTTTCAGTTTACAGATTGTGAATTCTGAACAACTGATATCCACTCAGGGTCTCCTGACAAGTCTAAAACCAAGACTATTTCCCTCATTTTGATCCTATACATTTATATACGACTGAGTCACTTTCATTTCTAGGTAACATTAAATACTAGGTTCTAGAAACATGATTTCCTTTAGAATCTCTGCACTAGATGTTGGAAATTAGAGTTTTCTAAATGTTGTGCATTCCCAGTACAGTGTTGTGAGGATTTTTCATGTCCTATTAACTACTTTTCAGTCTAATAAAAAGTGAGAGAAATAATAAACTTCAAACTTAATGAATGAAATTTCTTATGCCCTAAACAAACTACATCCATTCCAACATAGGCTCTTCAGATGGTAACTGGTCAGTGAAAGCCAACTCCCTCTGAGCAATAAGCTCCCTTCTGCCAATACTGAGCTGGTAAAACATTGGGAGAGATGATTTTGAAATTTGGTGAAACACTGGCTTCAGATTTTAAGTCCAATCAAATCTTTTATCTTTTTAAACTTCACTTCCAAGGTGAAAGTAATGGTAGGTACTTTAAGATTTTGTGCCTTGTGGGGTGTCCTTAATTCATTAATGATATGCCCTCAACAGAGACTATGGAATCCTTGCCTCTTGATCTCTTTCTGCTTCCTCTCTCATGATGTAAACACTCACTCTGATGAGTGGTCCAGCTATTGTCACTGCTGCTGTATCTGAGGCCAAACCAATGGGACCAACTGATGTGGATTTGAACCTCAAATCTGTGAGGTAAACAAAACTTCTCTCTTTTATTAGTTAACTGTCTCAGGTATTTTGTTATAATGACATGAATCTGATGTATACTTCCCCATCACATAACAATGGAAACTTAATAATGGGATAAAAATTATCATAGAGTCTGTGCCATTTCATCTTATTTCTAAATTTCCAGTGAATTTATTCAACAACAAAGCCAAGCATAATTTAGGATGGAGGATATAAATGGGAATTAATTTCAACCTTGCATACAAAATGACCTGAGAATGAATTAATGTACTGCGCTAAGGTTTCTGGTATCAAAATATTTACTATTGCCAAGCAGCCCCAGGAATATCCAAAGGAATAGAGATTGATAATGGGAATTGGCTTTGCAAATTGCCCTATCGTGATAGAATTCTGACCCTCACAAGAGAAAAGTGATAGCTCTGGTGCCCATAATCTCAATATTTAAACTAAACATACTTTAAAAATTCCTGTTGACAAATGCATAAACCACATGTTCTAGTATTATTTTTAGTAGTATCAAAGGTGATACACATTTCTGTTTATTTCTCAATTTAATTGGAAATAACCTCTGGTTAACAAGGCAGAAGGAGAAAGATATATTCAAGGTTCAACACTGTCATCTTCATTTTCTAATTGACTTTATTCAAAGGGAAAGTAAAATTTCTCATACCTTTATGAGAGAAGGTAGTCAGACAATTTAAAATGCCTATTGATTATTTCACTTCCACAGACATTGGGAGACAGGGGCATTATCATCCTTGTTCCCATCCTTCACAAAAAAGGACCAGAGCTGTAAAACTGCCAGAAGGCTGCTAAGAAGATTTACCTATGGAAGTCAGGGCCTAGAGAGAAACTGGTGTAAAGCTCAGCCAAACTGAGAGTACTCTTAAGGTTCTCTTGGTGAACATCAACAGAAATTTTCTCTAGATTTTTCAACCACTAATTATTTTTGCAAAAATTATTTTTAATATGTGAAATCTGACTCCTTTAATATCTTTGCTTATTGATCTCAATGTCGTTTGATTATTAAACCTTCATTTTAAATGATATTGATTACTAATGTTAAAATAGCATTTTATCTTCTGAGGTCTCCTCTTATTTTATCATTTCTTTCATATATATTAGAATTTTACCATAAAAAGAGCTTCTACTTATTTCTTTATCTATTTATCCATGTATAGATAGTTTGGACATATATGTTTTATTTTATTCAATTACGTACAATTTAAAACTACTCATATTATTTGTGATATCCGTGTTGGCTAGTAAAAATTATTTCTTAAAACTAGCTTCTATGATGTTTTTCATGCTGTCATTATGTTTGAAAATCTCATTTTTCGTACAGAGATATCTCAGGCTCAGCTTGCAATATTCATACCTCAACCATTACTGGAAAAATATCATTTATCTAAGGAATGATATTTAGAAGTACTGATATATACACTAGGTATGCTTATTGCTGCTAGGATATCAGTGCTCATGGGCTATTTCATCAGACACAGCTCCTGGAGGTTGGTGTTTGCCTCTGCTGACTTTTCTCTTTCCATATTTGTATCTCCCATTTACCATAGGGAAAACTTTGATGCCCCCAAACCAATATATTTATTCATTTCTTCATTCCCATGATTATTAAAGTCAGTAATCATTTCAGAATTTCTATAACTGTGCAACTACAACAAACAATCCTACTAAAAAAGAGCAAATTTCATTTTTGTTTTTCTTTAGATTGAATATACATGAAGTACTAAGTCAAAATTAACTCAGATTATTCTTATTCTATCCTCCAGTATGACTATGTAATTCGTTTTCCTCCAGTATGACAATGTAATGAATTTGCATTCATTTGTTTCTGTTTGCATTAAGATTTTGTTACCTCTTCATCTATGTTGATTCATTTTATGGAGGCAGACCAGCAAAATATTTCTTAAAGTTAAAAAAGTTTTTAAAAATCAATACTCAGGAAAGTGCTATTTTCTATTTATTCCACTCTATTCTTCTATATACACATAGTAAATCAGTTCCATTGGTTTCCAGATTCTCCTGTCTATATGTTTGTGCAATTATATGTAGTTACACACGTCTGCACATATTTATTTATTTCCCCTGTTTTTATGCAACAAAATCATACCATACATACTTTTTTGCACTTGGGAGTCTTTTCATTTAACAATATGTACTAGAAAACGTTGTAAAGCACTTCACACATACCTTTTCATCATTTGCTATACCTTTCTAATATACAATTACAAATATTTACCATACCGGAATAACCAATTCCCTATGTTTGGTAATTCTGGAAATTTCCACTTTTACTAGATTAAAAAATACCAGCAATAACTATACTTATGTGATGTTTTTCCAAAATCATACTGGTTTATTTTAATGAAGAATAAAGAAAACCATCATTCAATAAGTACAAAGCTATTACAAAATTATCATTCTGTTTTCAAGTAAAAACTATTTCATAATAAATAAATATATTTCATGACAAATAACACTATCTTCTAAATAATCCAGAAGTACTTCATTTGGAATTCTACAAAATTGAACTTGGTAACACCTTTGACAATGAGTAGTCTCATGTGTGTTTATGTGTATGCATACTAGCATGGAGAAATGTGAATTCGAGTACCTGTTTAACAATTTACTTCTGAAATTTTTAACCATTATATTAGATTTCCACAGTATTTTATTCTTGTGTTCAACTAGCCATTCAATAGTTAAAGAATAAATATATTTTCTGCCCTTGTCCTGGATTCATATATCTTTACAATTTGATGTGAATAGTGTGCATTGTTGCTTGTTTTATTATCTATTTTAGTACTTTAAGGAAAGGAGTGTTAAATAAAAATAAAAAAATACTATTTTAATAAGAATAACACAACGATTAATGTGTTGATAATATTGTAAAGAATCTTTTTTTAACCTTTCATGTATTTAATGAAACAAGATAATCTTGCTTATTCTTACTTTTACCTTTATTACATAATCAAGTAGTTCAAGATGAGAATTATTATAGTAAATATCCACAACTGAATTTATGACATGATTTGTATGCAATGGTATTATTAATATTTAGTGTCTACCACTAATAATGAAAGAAATTCAAGAAAGAAAATTGCAGGCTTATCAAATAACATTTATGATTTTCCTGTGTACATGAGGAATTATGTTAGTATAATAGTATAGTTCTTTATAGAAGCAGTTGCTCAAATTATTTTCCCCATGGTCCTTTGATCCCTTCTCCTCTCCTCTCTCTGCTTCCTGAACAACATTAGGTACCTGCTTTCTTCCCCCATGCTCTTTGGCCAAGATATGCTGCTTCTCTTGAACCCAGAGCAATAGACTAGGCCATCTATGGCCTGAGACCTCTGGAACTGTGAGCTCCAACTATGTTTTCTTTCTCTAAGTTATTTTTCTAAGTTATTTTTGTCTCAGTGGAGGAAAGCTAACTAGAACAAATATTAATATCTTATTGTGCTTATTGTCTGTCATTTATTTATTAAATACTCTCATTTTTAATCTTTATAGTTATCAATGATTTCACCTCAGACAGTACTGGTTTACATTTATTGTCCCAATGTAGTTACTAAGTTATATATATGCACATACTTACATGGTTTTAGAAATTCTAGCAGTACTTATTCCTACAATTTAATGGAAAAAATGTTCAAGGTAGTCTTTATGACTATGGAAATAACCTCAGAATATGCTCATTGGAAGAGATCAAATTCACCAGAAAATAATAATGAAAGTATTTTAATGTGGTATAAATTATACAAAAAAAATGAAAATGATTCACACATAAAGGTCATTAAATAGACCTTTCAATGACAATGCTTATGACAGAATCACCAATCATCAGGATATTAACTCAAGTTTACATTAATGGTACATAATGAATGGAAGGAACATTTGAACTTTGCTGGTGTTTTGGATAAAAAATTAGAACTGAAGAAAAGATTCATAAATCAATGGCATAACATCAATGCCCTGCCAGATAGCCTTAATATATAAGACAGAGAGGTAAAACTAATAATAATAAAATATATTCCACACAAATGTTTTATATTATAGTAATAAAAGTACAACTTAAAGAAAGCAACATTTTATGAAAGTTGGAGATGTAAAATAAGATAATATTAACAAGAACAACTAATATTACATTTTTCTAGTTTAACTCACAGATCTTTAAAATTATAGTGAAGCAAAATTTAAATGTTCCTGCTCTTTTCATACAATCTTGTAATATTCTGAAAATACCTAGGTAAATGCAGAAATCTTCTCATTTCCTTCCAGTGTAATAGTCGCCTTCGAATAAGAAATAATATTGACTCATATTATTGATTGCCTACAGAGTCTCTGTGACAGAGACTATGCCAAGACAATTGCCCATGTTTTCCTACCTAAAACTTTAGTCACACTATGCAACAAATATACTCATTACCCTCATTTAAAGATGAGAAAATTGAGTCAAACAATTACACACAATTTGCTCCAAGTTACTGGAAGAGCCGATATTGAAACCTTGAATAATTTGATTATAATGAGCTGTAGGATTACTCTTGGTTTGGGTTTTTTTTTTTTTTTTTTGATATTTTTTCACTTTTTGTTTGAGAACACCAGTTTATGCATGGAAATAATTAAGGAAAAAATAAGCAAGTAAATATAGATGTTCTTGAATCACAAAATGCAAACTTATTAATTAGATTGCTAAGCAAAGAGTAATTGCTGATAATTTTTGTATAAGTGAAGGAAGAAGAGATAGGAGAAGATATATCGAGAGGTAGTAAGAGGAGACTTCAGAATGAAAAAGAAAGCTATTTTAATAATCTAACATATGAAAAGATTTAAATACTTTTACTGATAATTGAAAAGCTATTGACACAATTGAACCAGATTTCTGAGAGTAGATTTTAAGATTAGTAACTGATACAGGGCAGACAATCAAGTGGAAGATATTCAAGATATTGGTCAAAGTGTTTATTGTTTAACTATTAGAGAGATCAATAATACTTAGAAATGATTTTCAATATAAGAGTAATGTGAAGTTGTGAAAAGGAATAAAACAAAACATTTTTGAGGAAAAAGAATATAAGTTTACAAAAGAACTTTGAGTAACATCATTTAGAGGAGATATGAAGAGGAAATAAGTACTAAAATACAGAAAAAAACTGGAAAATATGAATTTCATAAAAGGCAAAGGAACTTAAGGGGAAAAATTTCAATGTCAAATTGAATGAGACAGACAGAGGAAGATTTCGGCCTAGAGGGAGGCTGCATTCTTTGTTGCTCCGTGACCTGGGATTCAAGCAGTGGAAATACTGTTTCTCTGTGAGTTAAAGGACCCTGACAGTAGCTTCAGTGTAGGAATCCCAGCCTTGTGCCCTTGCAAGACTCCTGGCCTCAGTGCCCACACACCATTCATGACCCCTAGTCACCCACCCATGGAGGATACCTGGCCACTACTCCCATGCACGACCTCTGCCTGCTGCTTCTGTGTGAACCTCTATCTACCAGCATGGGGCTCCTCTGGTCACCTCCATCATGGGACACTGCAACAGCTGTGAGAGTCCCTTTCATGTGAAAGCCTGCACCTGGGGACACCAGACAGGGTTTGGAGACAGCTGCTTGCCACAACACTGCATGCCAAACAGAGCTACATCTCCAAATATGTCACCCAACCCCAACCCCCAGCCTTCCCTGACACCCCATCTCCATCTTGGTGCGCATTTGTCACAATCTTGGATTATCTTCACTACTGCCATCACCATCTTTAGTTGGAACAACATCTTTGGTTGTTCCCAGCTTGGGACACCAGATGGGGCATAAAAGCAATATCAAGGTACCTACAGTCCTCCAACTTGCCTCTCTCTCCCTCAGTGATTAATCCAGCACAGTGCTTGCAGCTATGTGGCCAGTCTATAACTTGCAAAGCCAGGTCCTGATCTGCTCAACACAAAACAGCTCTTTGTGACAGGTATGCAGGCCCCAGAGTGCAGCCCACAAAACCTCCTGAGAGAGAGGTTCCTGATTGGGAATTATAAAGGGAGGAGGTGAGTGAGATGCACTTTAGAGACTAAATTAGAGACCAGGAATTGTTAGGTCTACAGGTGATATAAGGAGATAAGACCAGGTGCCCACATCACATGAGTGGCCCCCAAAGGAGGTCCTTGGGGCACAGTGTTCCAATGGGGACTTGCCAGTGCTATATCCCACTTCCAGAAATTCCACCTCTAAGACCAACCCTCCTACCCCTATAACTTTCACCATCCTGAGGGTGGAGTTACCAGCAAGTAACAGACAATCCTACTGACTGGAGGAGAAAGGAAGCAGGAAAGATATCAAACTCCATCAGAAACAACCCTTAAAGTGTCCCAAATTAAATTTATCTTGAGATTTTTTTCTATTACCTTTTTTTGTTTTGTTTTTTTCTCTCTTTCTTTTCTCACCCTCACATCCCCAACATTTGTGAAAACAAATATTTTCATGCATTAGGCTACTGAGGTCTGGTATGTCTAAATAGTACATTACAGTTGTGTTGTATATTCTTTTATCTTCTATTTTTACATTTTTAAAATTTTCTTAATTTTTATGTTCGTTTGTTTTTTGTACTCTATTTCCTTCTCACTTACTTGTCTCCACAAAATCTTTTTCTTTTTCTTCTCCTGCTACTAGCCAGTTTCTTTTGATTCCTCTTCATGCTTTCTAAAATCTAATAACTCTATATCCTCATTTTCTACCTCCTTCATATCTCATCCTACGCACCACCCCCAGTTCTATCTTTGTCCACCATCAGAAACTGTAGACCTTTTTGCAAAACTATGACTTATATTGTAGATAATAATTGAACTCACCACTTCTGTATATTGTTACAAAAGAGTAAAAGTCTTAAGAGCTATTTGGTTTAAGGCTGTATATTGTTTGTATTGGGATCTGTTAATATTGATCTCACCTTAAAGGAAAGGTATTGAAAGCCTACAGGAAAACTGTAAGCCTATTGCATAAAAACTGTAACACCTTGGATCCATAGTGCCAGAAGGGAAGACACATGAACAACATGAAAAAACAAGGGAAGAAAGTGCCCCAAACAAACCAAGATACTTTATTATTAGAACCCATGTCCAGCACAGCAGGAGAAATGTTGGAGAAGGAGTTCAGGATGTACATAATTAAAATGTTCTATGTATTAAAGGATGATCAAAGATAGCAAACACAGGCAGCAAAGAACATTTAGATAAAGAGCTACATAGGCAAAGACAGGAAGCGAAAGATTACTTCAGTAAGGACATAGAGATTCAAAAAAAAACCAAAAAACAGAAATCTTTGAAATTAAAGAAACAATAAACCAAATTATAAACTCAATAGAAAGCATCACCAACAGATTATACCACTTGGAAGACAGAATCCAGACAATGAAGACAAAATACATAATCTTGAAAGTAGAGTTTACCATACAGTGAAGATGGTAAAAAACCATGAGCAGAACATCCAAGAATTATGGGATAACATGAAAAGACCAAATTTAAGAATTATTGGGATAGAGGAAGGCATCGAGTTTCAAACCAAAGGAATGAACAATCTATTCAATGAAACAATATCAGAATATTTTCTGATGAATGAATTAGAGAATGAGCATAAAGAATGAATTAGAAAATCAAATACAAGAGGCTTACAGGACACCAAATATACAAAATCACAACAGATCTACACCAAGGCACTTTATAAATGCCTACCATACAAAATAAGGAGAGATTTTAAAAGCCACAATAGAAAGGAATCATATTACATATAGGGAGAAACCAATTAGGATCACTTCAGATTTCTCAAACCAGACCCTCAAAAGTAGATGAGCCTGGAATAACATATACTAAGCTCTAAAAGACAATGAATGCCAACCAAGAATCTTATATACAGCAAAATTAAGCTTTAGATTTGATGATGAAATAAAAACCTTCCAAGATAAAAAAAAATGTTAAAAGAATTTACAGCAAGAAATCCTGCACTTTAGAACATTCTTGGCAAAATATTCCATGAGAAGGAAATGAAAAACAACAATGAAAATCTGCAAAGGGAAGAATTACACTATAGGAAAGGTCAGTCAAAGGAGAAATCCAGTCCAGTTAAAAAACAAAAATAAACCAAAATGACTGTGAATACAAACCATGTCTCAATAATAACCCTGAATGTCAATGGCATAAACTTATCAATAAAAACACATAGACTGGGAGATTGGACTTAAAAAATAACAAAGACGTAAAAATATGCTCCCTTCAAGAAACTCATCTTACAGGAAAAGACATCCACGGACTGAAGGTGAATGGATGGGAAAAAACACATCACTCACATGAACTGCATAAACAAGCAGGAGTTTACATCCTATCAGAGAAAATGGACTTCAAACCAAGTTAGTGAAAAGGGATAAATAAGATCATTTTATACTGCTAAAGGGAATTATACATCAACAAGACATAACAATAATAAATATGCTGCAAACAATGAGGCATCTATGTATAGCAAAAAAATTCTTCTCAACTTCAAGAATCAAATAGACAACAACATGAGAATACTGGGTGATTCTAACACACCTCTCTCACCACTGGATAGATCTTCCAAACAAAAACTAAACAAATCAATCAAATAACTCAATAAAACGATCAATAATTTAGACTTAACATACATATATAGAATATTTCATCTATCAACAAATACATTCTTTCCTCAGCAGCACATGGATCCTTCTCCAAAATAGATCATATGTTATACCACAAAGCAAATCTTAGCAAATACAAACAAACAAACAAACAAACAAAAAAACAATGGAAATACTACCCTGCATTCTATCTGACCATAATGTAATGAAATTAGAAATCAATGATAAATTAAAAAATAGAAGCTACTCCAACAGCTACAGACTAAATATGCTATTGATTGACACTTAGATAACAGAAAACATCAGGGAGGAGATAAAAAAATTCTTAGAGGTAAATGAAAACTCTGATAAAACATATCAAAATCTCTAGGACATTATGAAAGCAGTATTAAGAGGAAAATTCACTGCATTAAGCTCATTCATTATAAGAATAAAAAATCAACCAACAACCTAACTGAGATTACAACTCAAAGCTCTAGAAAAATAGGAACAAACCAACACCAAAAAATCAGAAGACAGGAAATAAATAAAATCAGAGCTGAAATCAATGAAATTGAAACAAGAGAAACAATTGAAAAAATTGACAAAACAAAAAGTTTGCATATGACTGCAGTAACCAAACTAGAATTGTACTGACAGGATAGATACACGGATAAATGGAACAGGATAGAAAACTTGAAAAATAGATCCAACATTTCTAATAAATATTGGACTGAAGAACTGTTGTAGTTTAATGGAGAAAGCATAGACTATTCAATAAATGGTGCTGGAGCATTAAGGATCCAACAGTAAAACAAAACAAAACAAAAAACTACATATGGCCTTTTTTTGTAATTTTTTTGTTTCAGTAGCATTCATTCCATTTATTAACATTAACCTACTGAGATCTTTCTGCTATAAAATTTCAAATTTTGAGTTTGCAGGGTTTTTTTTTTTTTTTTAGAGGATGACATTTCATTTCTCTGTTTGTGATATAGAATTACAACATACATGCAGTCATACCTAAAGTTAGGGCTATGATGACCATCATATTCCACCACCTTTACTGTCCCCATGTCCCCTCCCCCCTTACACACCTGAGAACAGAGTTCCTCCATTGTTCCCATGTCCTTCCCAACATTATAGATCAGCATCCACTTATCAACAAGTACATTTGGCATTTGGTTTTCTGAGATTGGCTTACTTCACTTAGCATGATATTCTCCAACTCCATCCATTTACCTGCAAATGCCATTTTATTCTCTTTTATTGCTGAGTAATATTCCATTGTGTATATATAGCACAGTTTCTTTATCCATTCATCTATTGAAGAGCATCTAGGTTGGTTCCATAGTTTAGCTATTGTGAATTGAGCTGCTATAAACATTGAAGTGCCTTCAGCAATGTAGTATGCTGTTTTTAAGTCTTCTGGGTATAGACCGAGGAGAGGGATAGCAGACTCAAATAGTGGTTCCATTCCAAGTTTTCTAAGGAATCTCCACACCGCTTTCCAGATTGGTTGTACCAGTTTGCAGGTCCACCAGCAATGTATGAGTGTGCCTTTTTCCCCACAACCTCGCCAACACTTATTGTTGTTTGTATTCTTGATAATTGCCATTCTGATTGGCGTGAGATGAAATCTTAGGGTAGTTTTGATTTGCATTTCTCTGATCGCTAGAGATGTTGAACATTTTTTCATATGTCTGTTGATTGTATATCTTCATCTGTGAAGTTTGTGTTCAGCTGTTTGGCCCATTTATTGATTGAGTTGTTAGTTTTTTTGGTGTAAAGTTTTTTGAGTTCTTTATATATCCTGGAGATTAGTGCTCTATGGGATGTGTGTGTGGCAAAGATTTGTTCCCAGAATATTGGCTCTCTGTTCACTTTATTGATTATTTCTTTTGCTGAGAAGAAGCTTTTTAGTTTGAATCCATCCCATTTGTTGATTCTTGATTTTACTTCTTGTGCTATAGGAGTCTTGTTAAGGAAGTATGGTCCTAATGTGAAATGATGAAGATTTGGGCCTATTTTTTCTTCTATTAGGCGTTGGGTCTCTGGTCTGATTCCCAGGTCCTTGATCCACTTTGAGTTGAATTTTGTGCATGGTGAGAGATAGGGGTTTAGTTTCATTTTGCTGCATATGGATTTCCAGTTTTCCCAGCACCATTTGTTGAACAGGCTATCTTTTCCCCAGTGTACATGTTTGGCTCCTTTATCTAGTATAAGGTAACTGTATGTAAGTGGGTTCGTCTTTGTGTCTTCTGTTCTATAGCATTGGTCTACATGTCTATTTTGGTGCCAGTACCATGCCGTTTTGTTCCTATAGCTTTGTAGTATAATCTGAGTTCTTTGATGCTTCCTGTTTCACTCATACAAAACCATATCAAAAAATAGTGCACCATGATCAAGTGGGGTTCATCCCTGGGATGCAAGGTTGGTTCAACATGCAGAAATCAATTAATGTAATACATCACATCAACAGACTTAAAGAGAAGAGTCATATGATTTTATCAATCGATGCAAAGAAGGCATTTGACAAAATACAACACCCTTTTATGCTCAAAACACTAGAAAAACTTGGGATAGTAGGAACATACCTCAACTTTGTAAAAGCTATCTATGCTAAACTCAAGGCCATCATCATCCTACATGGAAAAAAATTGGAATCATTCCCTCTGAAAACGGAACTAGATAGGGATGCCCTCTCTCACCACTGCTATTCAATATAGTCCTTGAAACACTAGCCAGAGCAATTAGACGAAAGAAATTACAGGGATATGAATCTGAAAAGAAGAACTCAAACTATCTTTATTTGCATATGACATGATTCTATATTTAGAGGATCCAAAAAGTTCTACCAGAAAACTTTTAGAATTAATAAATGATTTCAGTAAAGCAGCGAGTTATAAAATCAACACCCACAAATCAATTACATTTCTATACATCAGTGATAAACCCTGTGAAAGAAAAATTAGGAAAACTATCTCATTCACAATAACCTCAAAAAAATAAAATACTTGGGAATCAATTTAACAAAAGAAGTGAAAGACCTCTACAATGCAAACTACAAGACACTGAAGAAAGAAATTGAAGAAGACCTTAGAAGATGGAAATATCTCCCATGTTCCTGGATAGGCAGAATCAATAGTTAAAATGGCCATACTACCCAAAGCGCTATATAGATTCAATGCAATCCCAATTAAAATCCCAATGTCATTCCTTATAGAAATAGAACAGGCAATTGTGAAATTCATTTGGAAGAATAAGAGACCCAGAATAGCCAATACATATTGTCTTAAATGTAAAATACAAACTTAAAACCTCTAGAAAAGAACATAAGGCCACATTTTTAGGTCCTAATACTAAATTCTTAATTTGACACCAGAAGCACAATTGATCAACATTAAAAATTGATAAATTGAACCTCATCCAAATAATGAAGAAGATGAAAAATATTAAAATATTTATATTTACAAATCAAAGATTGAGAGAAAATATTTATAAATCACATATCTGACATGAGCCTTGTATATAGAATACACAAATTCTTCCTAAAACTCAACACACAAACCCATAAGGGGATAAAAATAAAGCTACATAAACATTTCACTTAAAAAGATATGCAAATGGAAAAAAAGGAGCAAGGAAAAATGTTCATTATCATTACTCATTAGAGAAATGCAAATTAAATAGATCCTGGGATATAATGACAGTTAATCATAAAGTAAAATGTTTAAAAATAAAAAAGGATTTGAGTTATTTTATGTCAATGCACTTCAATTTAGAAAGGGCTTTATTATTCAATTTGTTATAATACCTAAAAACCTAATATGTATGAATGTCCAAATTTCTTCTATTTTCCTTAGAAGGAAATATTTAATATTTACCTAATTGTTTTTAATAAGAAACACATGTTAATAAAAGAGCTTGTTACTACATGGAGTAATCTTTTTTATATTGGCCAATCAATGAAAATTTTATTGTTAGGAAGATATAGAATTAAAGACATAAAATAAATGAAGGGTAATAAAGATTGCATTTTATGATAGTTATACCAATAAAAACTAAACACATAATGAGTGATTATCGATTATGATAATAGTGAAAACATTGAATAGAACTGCTCAAGTTTAACATGTTAATTTTCTAGATTGATTTTTAATGTAAATAAATTATTAGGCAATTAATGTAAGTGCAAAATGGTACTAAATTATAAACATAAACGATGTTAACATAAATGTTGCAATGTTTATCATTCCTTGTTTTTGATTGGGAAACTGTTCATAAATGTAGAAATATATAATAATTTTCATTTAATGCATTTTTTTAAAAAAGAGTGTGTAATAGCCATCAAACTAGTCCTTTTCATTCTGAGACTACCACTACTAGCATCAAAGAAAATGAAATATACACCATTTATTATTTTAAAATGATTTGTTGGATACATGCATTTCTGAAGTACTGAGTCACCACAATTAATTTTTAAAAATTTCAAGATATTTTATTATCATCATAGGAAAAGGAGGGAAAAGTGAAACATTGTTGAGGTGAACACAACTTTATAGGTAAATAAACAAAACTTTTATTACAGTTTTAACAGAAGTGTATTTCTTTGCTCTGGATAAAATCTATTTTGAAAATGAAATGCCTTATTAGGACAAATTGAGCTTATGGTAAACTTAGATATACTTAAGTTATGGAATACATTGAATAAATGTTGTTATTTTGATACAAATTTATGTTTAGATCTCAATTTCCCCAGAAATACTCCTAAACTTACTAATCAAAGACAGATTTCTTTATCAATATATTCTTCTTAAGTGGTTTTCAGCTATGCATAGTAGGCAGAACATGCATAATTAAATATTCAGATATGATCTTATGGGAAAATGAGAAATATCAAACAAACTGTAGATTATTTATTCCAAAGCATAGTTAATATCCTTAGAGATTAGTATTTGTGTTTTGGTCATCTTTTGCTAGAATTGTAGTAAATAATTTTTACTGATATATTCACTATTTTATAGTTGATATTATAGGATAAACGTGTGTTTCCCAAAAAATAACTGATTCCATTTATTCAATCATGATAAATGTCTACATCATCCATCTGAATAATAGACCTACATAAAGATTAAACTTCAACTCATTCTTGAGCTTGAATTGTTAGTGAAAGAAAATTAAATCATCAGTTCTATGTATCATATGTTTTTTATACATTTATCAATTAATAGAAAATTAGGTTATTTTCATTCTTGGCTATTATGATTTATGCTACAATAAACATGGGAGTGAAGGCATTTCTTCAACAGACTAATTTCATTTTTTGGATATATAAACCATGAGTAATATTGCTGGATCCTATAGAAGTTCTACTTTTAATTTTTTGAGGGAACTTCATAAAGTTTTTCTTAATGGCTATAGTAACTTCTATTATCACCAAAAGTGTATATTTCCTTTTTTCCACATACTCACTAGCACTTATTATCTTTTTTGTCTTTTTGACAATAGCCATTCTAACCAGGGTGACATGATGTCACATTATGTTATTAATTTGTTTCCTTGATGCATTTTTTCATAAACCTGTTAGCCATGGATTTGTCTTCTTTAGAGAAATGTGTATTCAGATCTATGACCCACTTTCTTTCATTTATTTGTTTTGTTTTGTTTAGTAATATATAGTTAGGTAGAAATCAAAAGTTCTAGAATGCTATTGCACTGTGGGGTGACTATAGAAAATGATACTGTACTGTACATTTCAGAAAGCTAGAAGAAAGGATTTTCAATATTTTCTCTAAAAAGGTAGGAAAACAGTTTAAGCAGATAGACATTTTAACATAATTTATGCATTATACAATATGTACCTGTATCGCAACACCATATCTATATCAAAAGTTTGAACAATATTTATTCTTTTCTGTAAAAACATAAATAAATTTGCCTGGGAGTCGTGGTGCAGGCCTGTAATACCAGGGGCTCAGGTGGTTGAGGCAGGAGGATCACAAGTTCAAAACCAGCCTCAGCAACTTGAGCAACACAGCAAGACCCTGTCTCTAAATAAAATATTTTTAAAAAGAGCTGGGGATGTGGTTCAGTGGCTAAGCACGCCTGGGTTCAATCCACGGTACCAAAAAACCAAAAAAACAAATGAACAAAAAACAAAACACAACAACAAAAAATAAATTTAAATTTTTGAAAAAGAAAATGTAAGCATCACTAACTATAACTTTATTTTTTTTTCATTTCTCAAGCATTATGATTTTTAATATTTTCATATTAAGTACTATAATTTTCAATGTCCAAACTCACAGAGTTCTTTTTTTTAAATTTTTTAAATTTTTTTATTTTTTTATTTTTCTTAAAAGTTGCATTTTAATACATGTTATCAAACATAACAGAAAAAAACAAATTTTCAGAAGCTGTACACACTGTTCACTGAAAACATTTGTTGAGGCAAATAGAAAAAAAAATTGTTACAATCATAATTTTTCTAACTTTGCACAAAATTATAAGCAGATTACATTCTTCATATTAAACATCTTTATATGCACTTTCAATG